>BMAC01000185.1:54896-67526 GCA_014905375.1 Phtheirospermum japonicum
ATTGAGCTCGAAGAAGATGTGAGGGATTTGTACAACCTGGCCTATAAAGATGTTCCATCACCTAAGTAGTCAAATAGGCTAGAGACTGTGAGAGTTTAATTGTCCTGAATAAACGAGCAGATTTGCTCGAATTATTTAATAAATAAATATTTTATGAATTGTATTGCTCTTATTTGATTCTTGATTTTGAATTCTTGCAGGGCATCGCAATACATAAATGTTATATATATAAATATAAAAAAAAACTGGAGAACAGTGCAGACCGGCCGGTCAAACATCTCAACCGATCGGACAAAAATCACTGGACCGCAGTCCGACAGGTTATGGGTCTAGACCGTTCGGTCAGAACAAACTGGGCACCAGTCCGATTGGATCACAGCACATACCGATCGGACGACGGCCCAATTTATTATAAGTCTGTTATTCCGGATGCAAATTTCATAACCCCACCTCAGAATTTTCTTTCTCCTTGCAGAGCGTAATCCAAAAATTCGTCACTTTCAAGTTCAAAACTCAACATCAAGACACATAACGAGTCCGTTCGATGACTTAAAAACACCCAATTGCTTCCGGTCGGAGATTTTGGGAATCAAGAACCAATCGCCCATATTACCTCAAGTTTCCCCACCATTTCCAAAACAAATAAATCGAGGTATAATGGCTTTCACTCTACTATATTGAGCTGTTTGGGAGTTAGAATTGCAGGCGTTGTCTTGAATTGGAGTTGGGTTTACTCAAATTTGGCTTCAAGTTGTTGAAGTTCATAAGGCACGCCATGTTTTCGACGAAAGGTCTGTGAGAGCCTTGGGTATCTTTTGAGTATTCTTGTTATCATCATGGCATCATCATCTCGACCAAAACGTGGAAAGACATCGAGCCGTGTCCCGAGCAACACCCGGAGTGGGGTAGCTACCTTCGACCTCTTGGACAAACGTGAGGTCACTCTCTACAAATCCCTCGTTAAAAGGGATGTCTATCATCCACGTTACATCGATCTAGAGTTCTGGTAACGGGTGGCCTACATAGGCGACAAAACGGCGGCCAAATTCCTCGAGGGAATCGAAGCCCTCCAACTAACAAAGTGGGTCGGTGTCAACCAACCCGGATTTAGAACTCTCATGCTCGAGTTCTTCACGACATTTCAACCATTGTCCAATGGAAGCTTTAAGTGTCGCTTCAAGAACCAAACATTCCGAACTACGGTGGGTGATCTCGAAGAAATTTTTGGGGTCGATAACAACAAAAACCCAAAACCGGGATTTGAAATCGACGACTATAACAAGAGTGATTGGTGGGCAAAACTCTCGGGAGCACCACCGAAACTCGGGTGCCATTTTAAATCGACGTCCTTGCGATCCAATGCCACATATCTCACGTATAAGTTCTTCATGCAAGTGTTTTTGGGCAAAGAGGACGCCACACGAATCTCGGCCACCGAGTTGAAGGCGTTATGGATTGTGTACCATCGAGGTAACGCACGAATCTATCCTCTTTTGATTGCCGCGATCGAAAATGTCCAACAAGTTCGAGAAAAGAAAATGGAAAAACTCACACTTGGAGCTTTTATCACGGTACTTGCTCAACACCACGGTTGCAACCCGTATGATGATGACATCATATACCCAAGCGTGGGTGTGATGGTCGAAAGCCAAAAGAGTAACGGGTGGAACATCGTGATTCCGACGTTCATAACAATCGGTAATAAAGCGCAAGCCGAAATGGTCGAGGACTCCAATGTTGATGACACCGAGGACGAAGGCGAGGACAATGAAAATGATGGGGACACTTGCGAGGATGAGGAAGACGAGGGGAATGGAGGAAATGGGAACACCGGTTCCCAATCTTATGCTTATGATAATTATGGGGATGGTGTGTATTTCTCGGACGAGCAAAGGCAGCAGCAACAGGACTTCCAAGCGCGTATGATGGCTCAGATGGGAGAGTTGCACATCCACCAGGAGGAGCACGCGAGAAACGCTCGACAAGATGTCGGGGCAGCGAGGGAGGAAGCTCGAGAGGAGGCTCGTTACTTCCGGAGTACGTTAACAAATTTGGGCAACAGCTGGGCGGAAACTTCTCAGCATCTTGCCCGGTTATCCGGAAGCGTTGAGTCTAATCATCAATATCTCGTTCAAACTGACGAGCGCCTTTCCCGTCTCGAGCACCGCTACCCACCTCCACCTCCGGACGACATGGACCAATAGGCGGGCCGATGCCCCAGCTGTATCACCACTTTATCGTTCTTTTTATCGCTTTCTAGGATATTTGACATTTATTCGGGTTTTTATAACATTATTTTCTTTTATGTTTACATGGTGATGACTTTGGTTAACTCGTGATTTATTTATTTGCATGCATTGGATTATTAACATTTTTCTATTCCCTATGATTAATGTTCTTATATAGCAATCAGGAGATTGCTGATTTTCTTGACAGGGGGAGGGGGACAGACCGTCCGGTCGGTAATGCATAGGCAACCAATCGGTCAAAACTTACTGGACCACAGTCCGGTCGGTGTGGTTCTATGACCGGTCGGACTGTGCACAGTCCTCGAATGATCGTTTTGAGTCATACATGCTTAAGATGAACCATTTTTGAGCAACACAGTCACAATTTCGCAACATAACAATGGTCAACCATTTACTTCAACTTTGTTGAATATTGCCCTTGGTTAATTGTGTTTGTATTGGCATGCCTGTCGGAATTATTTGTTATGTGGTATAAGGTCTAGAGTCTTTTGAGCTTGTTCTAAGTGCAAAATTTTCAAAAACTACCTATATGTATTTAAAACAACACTTTTTCGTTACCAATTTTGCAAAACTCTTAAAGCTAAATCACCTCGTTTTCAAAAGTTTGAATTAAACCTTGTAAGAAGCCTTGTGTGTTTATCAACATTTCATGTTTTGATTCGATAAGTGTTTTGATAAGTCTCTAAAGTCACATGTGTATATTTGGTTTTGAAAATGACGATAGGCACATATAAACCCGATTCTGGCTATATTCAAAAATAAAAACCACTATTAATTCCTAATGAGCCCCTTTGAGCCTTTATTCTGTCTTTTCGTTTAAGTTTGTGAGATGAGAGTTTTATTTATCAGTGGTTAATGAGATATGACGAATGCAGGGGGGAAGTTAGTGGGACACTATAAAAAAAAAGAAGAAGAAAAAGAAGCAAAAAAAAAAATAATAATATAAAAATAAATATATAAAAAAGAGAGAAGAAAAAGAGTTTGGTTAAGAATAAGGCCTATTTATAAAGGCAAACGAGTATAGAAGGAACTAACACCCTTGTTCCTTAAAATCGGGCGAGTTTATTCAGTTTTGGGAGAGAAATAGCCCTAGTTATAAAAGGCTAAGAATAGCGTTATATGGTTGTTTTGGGAGAAATGAGGAGCAAGCTTTGCTCTATGCTTAAAAGTTGGATTGAGTGAGTTATTGATTTCGTTTGTTCGCAAGTTAGTCACACATCTTTATATATGATATACCTTACCAAAGAGCCTACATTACAACCCTAGAAAGTCCTAATCCGATTCTTGATTAAATGTGCACACATATGCGATGTACGAGTCTTTGATTTTCACGAGTCGTTGAATGCATGTCTATGTTGATACGAGCGTATACACTTACATTTTGGAAAACACGAGCAAATGAGTGCACCATTATATATTCCCCTTTGAGAGGACGCATTCTTTATATTTCAAGGTGAAACAGTAATATGAGTTAACTTCATGGGTTTCGACAAAAGTGTTTATAATTGCAAAACTAAACTATATGCACTACATGACTCTGAGCTCTTACCTTTGTCACTTCTTTTGATTTTGATTCTTTCGTTTGTTCGAGGACGAACAAACCAATTAAGCATGGGGTGGTTGATTCGTACATTTTTGTTACGAATCTGTACATTATTAAGTCCTATTTTAGTCTTTTATTTTCTTTTTCGGGTTAAGAATGAGCTGAATTGCATCATTTTGCATTTTTTGTCTCTTTACTTAATTTTCCGACTTAATGATCAATAATTGGTCCAAACGAGAATAATTCTTTGATTTCCTCATACAGCTAGAGTGTCCGGTGGATTCAAAGCACGTAGATTGAAGGAGAGACATTCACAAGTAGCCCAAAAGGATGCACAACGATCGGACATCTCATGTATACCGATCTGTGCAACTGTTGACATACACACCAACCGGAAAGCTGGCGCACCGAGTGGACCCGGATACAGAAGCTTTCATTCGATCAGACAAGGCGTATGACCGGTCAGACAAGAGCATTACGAATGCAGATTTCTGGGAATATTTAGTTACGAAATGGCTAAAAACAAGTTTAAAATGGCAGAGGCGGCCAGGGTTCGAAAAAATTCAGTCCCGGATGCTGGAAAAGAGGGTGAGATACACAAAGAACACTCAAAGGTTGAGAGATTTGACACATCTCTCATACCTCTTGATAAATCTGTGCGACACCGTATCAAGGTTCGATTTGCAGCAATTCTCGTTCGTGGCTAAGGGGCTGGGTTCGTGACAAGCCCGATGACTCTACGAATTTCATTTGGAGTATTTTCGTCAATCATCCTTCGTTGAACGTAGTTCAACGACATTGTAATTTCTGAACTCGTAGCTTTGATGTTTTCATAGTTGTTTGATTCCATATTATTTTGAATAGTTTGGGAACTTGATTAGATAATACTTCGTTGATCTTTAGTTAAGGTGTTGGATGTTTGGAATWGATARTAWTATGTTTGGGATTATGGAATGAACAATTGTTTTGGATAATCTATTGATAGTTTGTTTTCATATTATTGTGTTTCGAAATATTGCTAATCGTTAAAGTTAATGGGTTGCTGAAATTGTTCAAACATTAGGGTATTATAGTTGATGCATTACTAGTCAAAAGCATGTTTAAAATCATTGGTGCAATTAGGAAAAGCTCTTATTTGGTTTACACCTTTTACTATTCCCATCACTTGTCGAGAGGTTGACACCCTTGAGACAAGAAGAACTTGTTTTTATTTTAAGTTATTGGAATTGAAACATTTAAAAAACCCAATGTGTTCGTGTGTTTTTAGATAGAATCGTGATACTAGTATAATAAACATCGTTAAATCCGATTCCCATTCCTCGAGAGATCGACCCGAGTTGACTCATCAGTATACAAGTGACCCCATTCTCTTGCGGGCGAACTAAAACCCTTTCAAAACGTAGACGCGTATTTGTTAACCGGAATTTAATTTTAAAAGGAACAAAAAAGTTCGGCTCAGTGCACCCCAATTATAGATATTTAAATTAAAACTTAAGTTTGCTCGCAAGAGTACGAGGAACTTGTAGGGTGATGAGTTTGACTCGAGTCGTATCTCTCGAGGAGACAACTATTCGGTCTTTTGAATGTTTTTCTCAATTTACGAACTAAAATAAAATACATGTACATTTGGGGTTTTAAAAGATGTTGAATTGATCATTATAGCTAAAGAAATAATTAAACTAAGGATGATTAAACTAATTATTCTAAACTATATTATCAACTACGAACGATAATTAAGTCAAGGTGACCAATCGCATCTTAGTACAAGGGATCAAGGCACGCCTTTAGAGGTCAGGCGGAAAATGGGTGGAAGAGCTCAGTTCAATTCTTTGGGCCTATCACACTAATCCTAAGGATAGTACTAGAGAAACCCCATTTAGCCTAGTATATGGCATGTACGTTGTTATTCCCGCTGAGATAGGTCTGGAAATTCACCGGATCCAAAACTTTGATATGGATCAGAATGAATTATTAATACAAGATGCATTAGATTTGGTTGAGAAAAAGAGGGAGTGTGTTGCCGTTAGGATGGAGCACATGCGGGGACGAGTCGAAGCGGCGTATAATAAAACAGTGATGAAGAGATGTTTTTCAAGTGGGAGACCTAGTGTTGCGTAGAGCTAATCTTTGAAAACCCAAGGAAAATTGGACGCCACTTGCAGGGACCCTTTAAGATCACAAGAGTTCTGGCAGGCGGAGCCTATGAATTAGAACAGATGGATGGAGTTGGGGTACCCCGAGCGTGGAATGTATCAAATTTACGAAAATACTGTGTGTAAGATTGTTTTATGAAATTTATTTAATGATAATTTGAGTCTATTCATATTTTATTACAGACTGGCCTAATGGTCAAAAGCCAGGATTGGGGGCGGATGCCCAATTTTCCTGACTTGATTGTCAGTGAAGTCAGGATTGGCTAAGGGCGGATGCCCCAATTTTTCTGACCTGATTGTCAGCGAAGCCAGGATTGGCTAAGGGTGGAAGCCCCAATTTTCCTGACCTGATTGTCACTGAAGCCAAGATTGGCTAAGGATGGATGTCCCAATTTTTCTGGCCTAATTGTCAGCGAAGCCAGGATTGGCTAAGAGCGGATGCCCCAATTTTCCTGACCTGATTGTTAGTGAAGCCAGGATTGGCTAAGGGCCGATGACCCAATTTTCCCAACCTGATTGTCAGTATCATGATTTTCTTAACCTACCTGTCAGTATAGCCGAGATTGGCTAAAGCCTACACTGCGGAGCCAGATCTAAGTATCAACAAAGGTTTTTGCCCAGGAGAAAATCATTCAATATAAATCAAGGCCAAAATTACATGAATGGAAGATACTTACGCAACTTTTTACAAGCAGAACTTGGCGAGTTTAATTAGAAGTGCAAGAAAATAGAAAATGAAATGCTCATGAAAACACCAGAAATCTGGGAGAATACATCAAGAACAGAAATTAAAATCAGCCATGGGAAAAAGAAGCCCTCTTATCAGAGGCTAGAATCTGGCGAATACGCCACAGCTCTCACTCGGTTTCATGAAGGCGCTGACGATACCTATCTGCCCACCCGGAAACAGCATGAGCCTCACTAGCGGCAGTGGTCAGCCGATCTACTGATTTGACTAAATCGGCCTTTTCTTCCTCTAGTTGGCAGTTGAGTTGACGGAGTTCAGCCCATTCACGCTTGTAGTAGCATTTTTTATGCCTTTTTCTTTCCAGAAGCCAGCACACTTGGGAAATTTTCACCTGGAGGACATAGAGTTTGTCAGAGAGTTTGAAGTTCTCAGCCAAAAGTGAGAGATTCTTTCTCTTTACAATATTAATTTCTTCAAGCAAAGAAGAGGAAACCATAATGAAAATAAAATGCGCAAGTATGAGACACGTATATAAAGAAAATAGGTTCACGTGGTTTATAACGAAATAGTACTAGGGTTTCCTTAAAACCAGGAAACCCTAGGAACAAAAGTCATTAAACGATAAATTATTCAGTTACAGGCAATACTGTGCAAAAAGAAAGATCAGCCACACAGGTAAAATAAACAGATCTATCTATAAACTGAATAGGAAAAAGTAGAGAACAACCCACACCAGCTTAGTTCACCATGTCACCATCCCCGGCATCCAGGTCTCTACCAAATTACTCCACAACATCCTCCTCTGGTAGATCGTTGGGTGACACCCCGCCAGACAGCTCACCCAGACCAGCGAAGGTTAGGGAGGGAATAGAGGCTGTCAGAGCTAGGACCACATTCTTGTCTAGCTAAGGGATAGACTCAGGAGCAGAGGAGCGGAAGAGCTGGAGGACATGCTTGGCAAACTCGTGATCCCCGAGATGGTGCAGGTGATCCCCTTCAGCCGAATAGGAGAAGCTGGTTGATAGGCCAGGATACGTGCAAGACTTGGTTCGGGGTAGCTCTGCACTAACACAACTAGTCGAATGAGGAAAAGGAGTAGAATAGCTCTGTCTCCATGAAAGAGGTGGAGCTCTTCCTCGCCGTCAGTAAGGGCTGACCTGTTAAACTACAGGAGGAAAGGAAAGAAAGAGCAYAGGTGGTAAGAACTGAGTTGGAGGGAGAAAAGAAAATGGGGAAGGCCTGGAATAGGGGGACCGTTTTCTAGATTCCCAGCAAAAGAGACAAGTGGGACCACTTGTCAGAGTTTGTTGTATAACGATCCTTGATTCARGCCATGTGAGAGGTCCCCGCTGGGAAGAAGCCGTATATCTCTGATAGACCTGGACAGGAGCTTACACCGGTAAATAGAATGCTAGGCCTGATCTGTCCGCTTGAGAAGCATTCTTGATAGGACGGTCCTGAGAACGATGAAGCCAGAGGTGGTTTGGTCAGACCTGATCTCCAGCTTACCTGGGGGGGAACAAGTGGGACCACTTGTTCAAAATATGTTTCCCCTAAACGGCCCATGATTCGCGGCACGTGTCCCTGGGATCCCGGCTGGGGTCCCCACTATGGCAAGCTATAAATATCCCAGCCTTGAGGCAGGGAAAGGTATGTTCTCTTGAGCACTCTCAATTATTTTCCTGAAATACACCTCAAACGCTTACTGACTTAAGCATCGGAGAGGTTTCCACCGGAAAACCACCGGTGGTCCTTTCTAATCCTCGTTTGTGGTGCAGGTCGGAGTAATATTAATTGTTCCTGGTGCTGTGTAAATCTTGGGGCTATTTTTCAGGCTGAAACACTGGTGGACTCGGGATTCCCTTGAATGGGTTGGCTCTGATCTTAGGGGGTTGAGGGATTTTCACAGGCAACAAGGCCAAGGTTGAAATATACTAAAGCCTCTGGCACCAGGAGCTTGTAGAGATTCATTGATCCGAGGAAGGCCTGCTTGGTAGCCTCCCTGGTGGTCTGGATAAGCCGGAGCCCATCCTCTGAATTCAGAAATTCAGTCCTGCCCTCCTCCCGACCCTTTGCTAGAGCTGCCTCGATCTGGATCGCCACCTCCGCTCGGGCCTCCTCCTCCTTCTCTTTAGCTGCCAACGCTTCTGCTCGAGCCTTTTCCTCTCCTTCTCTGGCAACTGATATTTCTGTCCTAGCCCTCTTCAGCTCGGACCCCCTCTCCTTACAAAGTGCCATCAACTTCTTCTGCTTTTCCTTCAGAAGATTGTGCTCTTTGACCAAGTTTGCATTCATGAGGGAGCCCCTGGCGCGGGCCACCAGTATGGACCTCTTTGTCGCGGCCTGAGAAGGAATAAAATCAAACTTATGGTAACAGAAGTAAATAGAAAAGGCGAGTATAGAAGAGAATGAGGATTACCCTAGCCTCCTCCTGGCATAATGATTCGATTAACTCTGGGTCGGTCCAATTTTTTAGAGTTTTCCGATTTGATGTCGGGCACTAGCCCTAAATGAACTGGATAGCCATGTCCCCCGAACATTTGAGGACAGAGGTACTGGTAAACAGGGTGGCATTAGGATTGACCACTTTGGCCCCTGACGAGGCCACCCTATTTTCAGATCGGGCACGCTTTCGAGGGAGGAGCTCCTGTTCATCCCCTGACTCAAAGGGAATTTTTTAGATCCACCTCAGGTGCAGTGGACGCCTCACGCCACTCAGATCTCACCTCGCGTTTCTCAGGTCGCACTAATGGGGGAATCTCTTATGACCCAGCAGCCTGCTCTCCTTGCGACCTCCCCTCAAGAGCCGCTGTGGCCTGTTGGGATTCCAGCAACTTTCGCATCATATTACCTGCAAAAGAAAGCAACAGACAAAAAATTATTTAAAGGACAGATATACCCAGTAGGTGAGAAGAAAAGAACAAAATAAATGTTTTCGTGATATATACCCATCTCAGAGGTTAAGGGACCCATCTCTTCTCTGGAATTAAAGAAATCCGGAGTGGAGGGGTTAAGAAGCTTGGTCAAGTTAAAAACGTTTTGGTTCAAGACATCAATAATTTTCTTCAGGCGGGGAGACCTGTCTCCCACGGATAATTGAGCTTGGGTGGGGAGTTGGTCAATAGATTTGGCGGGAAAAACCAAGTCGCTGGAGTAATGCACAAAAAAGAATTTCTTCCTCCAAGATTTGTTGAGGAAGGACCACCGGTCGAAAAATGCAAGGCGGCGCGAGCACACAAGTAAAAGTAGCCGGAAGGGGCGCTATTGGCCTGGAACAGTGAGTAGAACGTCGGAGCTGTGGGAGTAAGTCTGGCATATCGCATAGCCAGATTATAACCTATAATTATCCTAAAGGAATTGGGGACGAATTGGTGCACTGGTATTTTATACATCTGGGCAATTTCGAATACGAAAAGGTTGACGGGGAGGCGCAACCCCTCTTGAAACTGATCAATGAAGAAAGTTAGATGATCGGAGCGGGGTTGGTAGGCTCTCTAAACTAGACCGGGGTTAACCAGCAAGATTTCTAGAGGAATGTGAAATTTTGATCTCAATCCCTCTACTGTTCTATTGCTAAGGATATAAATGATGTTGTCACGGTGTCCCGGAATAAGAGGAGTGATTAGCACATATTTGTCCTTATTATCATTAGTATTTTAGTTAGTTTTTCTTATTATTTTTAGTATAAGTTGTGAATTTTGAGCGTAATTTCGTAATTTTATACTTCCAGCTTGTTTTACCAGATTTTGATCGTAATTGATGAGAATAGGTGATTATTCATTATTTTTCACCTTACAGCTAAGAGGCCAGAAGAGTTAAGCGCGTAAAAAGATGAAGTTCGATGTTCGAGTGTCGAGAACGAGTTTTCTGGTGAAAGAGTAGCAGAAAGATCGAGAAAATGAGACGTTCAGCAAGTAGCGTCGACCGACGCGAGAGTCGGCGCTACGTAGACGAGACCCTGCCCACGACGGTTGACACTATGTCGACCTACACCGATGCAACTCTCTGTTGTGTCGATCCATGACCGCGTCAGTCGATGCCTCTACCCAGACGACACGAGCGCACCCGCAGCATCGATACCGAGCCCCTGTCCGCGTCAGTCGACGCGAAGTCGACGCCCGCTACTGAAACGCATTTTTTAGGTTTTCTTGGGCTCCAAGTCATGAAATAATTATAAATACCCTACATATTTTGGGTTTCCAGAGGACACACGCCATCATAGGGTATTTAGGCTTAGATTAAACATATTTCCACATCTCATAACAAGATTTCAAGATCTAGATCAAGGATCGAAGCACGACGAGTCCAAAGCTTCGATTTTACGTTCGTGATTCAATCTTCGTCCAAGATCACTGCTTTAACTCCGGAATAGCTGGAGAATTTTCTGCACCTAATAGATCTAATAAGTTCTCTTATCCTTTTTATTGCATTCTTAGTTTAATTCTTAGATCTAAAGCTTAGATAGTTAGATTTACTTTACGTTCTTGAATTGATTGATGAACTTTGGTTTGTTGAACAATCAGATCAATTTACTTTCAGTTTTTAATAGTTTATGATTGAGTTTTGAATATTGAATTCATCAAGTTTATTTATGCGAATTGGTTTATGCTTTAATTCCTGTTTTGAGTTGCTTCATGATAGTTGCTTATATTCATGTTTCTTAGATTTATTTATGTTATTCATTAGAATTGATTAGGTTTTGAATAAAAAATCATTGCTGCGTTTTATTACTAGGTTAATTATTTATAAGTTCTTAGGTTTAAGTAATTTGATTTAGTTTAATTATTGCTTTTAAATTCTAGTTGGTAATTTAGTTAAAGTTAATTAGTTTAAATTTAATATTGCTTTAATCCTTAGTTTATAATTAAACCAAAACTTCAAAAACCCCCAATTTGTATGAATTATATGTTTAATTTTTATTGAGAAAAACATCTAAAAGACCGAACAGTTGTCCTCGAGAGAATCGACTTGAGTCAACTTACCACCCTACAAGTTCCTCGCGCCCTCGTTCTCTTGCGAGCAAGCTTGCGTGTTTTAAATTAAAATATATTAAAATGGGGTGCACAAAAGTTTGAATAAAAAATTTAGCGCCGTTGCCGGGGACAACGAGTCGGAATTAAGGATGTTTTTTGTTTTATTTTCTTTTTGAGTTATTATTTTCTTTTTATTTTGCAATTGGCTTGGATTTTTGCCATTGGTGCGTTGAGTTGATGTTGAGTACATGCAGCGGAGGCGATCTCTTAGACCCGAACTTCCGCCATTACTCGACAATATTCACCATCCAAAACAAGCACGATCAAGGCTTATCCCCATAAATCCATTTAATTCATCCATTGCTACTACCTTTGATCAAAACCAAGTTCCCGACACAATGTTAGGAGCACAATCAATTCAAAATGGTAATTCCCCACCAAGATCACCTCCACGATACATTCGAAACGGGTATGGTAGTGAACCAATCATTACGCAAGGACAACCACAACCCCGAGCTTATTGGGCTGATTATCAATAAAACGTGGCAGAATATGAGACGAGACGTGGGGAGAAACAAAGGAGTTAACCAACAGCATAACGAAGAACTAAATCGCCAACTTAACAACGTAGTCGATCATCAACCTAACATGGCGAATATAAGACAAAATGAAGAGAGAAACGATGATCTCAATCATCAACACAACATCGATAACGTGGCATTAAGGAACGATGATTTTCTTCAGCATAACGAGTATGCTAACAATCATAGACGAGTAGATGCTTGGTTGGCAAATCAAAACATGGCTACGAACAAGATAATTTTGAAAGGAGATACGAGCGCGAAAATAATTATGAAAGAAACGCATATGACAATCGCTACGAGAGAGCTAATGACCGAGTTAGAGAACCGAGGGGAGATCGAGCACCTAGACAGCGTGATTTGGCACGTCCGAAGGTTGTGCCTTTTAGGTCAGCTATTGTTCTTGGACCAACTGCAAGGGAAGTGGAGATTAAAACGCATCA
>BMAC01000185.1:67551-89672 GCA_014905375.1 Phtheirospermum japonicum
TTTATATTCTAGTTGGTAATTTAGTTAAAGTTAATTAGTTTAATTTTAATAATTCTTTAATCCTTAGTTTATAAAACCCCCAATTTGTATGAATTATATGTTTCATTACGATTGAGAAAAACATCTAAGAGACCGAACAGTTGTCCTCGAGAGATCGACACGAGTCAACTTCCCACCCTACAAGCGCCCTCGTTCTCTTGCGAGCAAGCTTGCGTGTTTTAAATTAAAATATATTAAAATGGGGTGCACAAAAGTTTGAATAAAAAATTTAGCGCCGTTGCCGGGGACAACGAGTCGGAATTAAGGATGTTTTTTGTTTTATTTTCTTTTTGAGTTATTATTTTCTTTTTATTTTGCAATTGGCTTGGATTTTTGCCATTGGTGCGTTGAGTTGATGTTGAGTACATGCAGCGGAGGCGATCTCTTAGACCCGAACTTCCGCCATTACTCGACAATATTCACCATCCAAAACAAGCACGATCAAGGCTTATCCCCATAAATCCATTTAATTCATCCATTGCTACTACCTTTGATCAAAACCAAGTTCCCGACACAATGTTAGGAGCACAATCAATTCAAAATGGTAATTCCCCACCAAGATCACCTCCACGATACATTCGAAACGGGTATGGTAGTGAACCAATCATTACGCAAGGACAACCACAACCCCGAGCTTATTGGGCTGATTATCAATAAAACGTGCAGAATATGAGACGAGACGTGGGGAGAAACAAAGGAGTTAACCAACAGCATAACGAAGAACTAAATCGCCAACTTAACAACGTAGTCAATCATCAACCTAACATGGCGAATATAAGACAAAATGAAGAGAGAAACGATGATCTCAATCATCAACATAACATCGATTACTTGGAATTAAGGAACGATAATCTTCTTCAGCATAACGAGTATGCTAACAATCATAGACGAGTAGATGCTTGGTTGGCAAATCAAAATCATGGCTACGAACAAGATAATTTTGAAAGGAGATACGAGCGCGAAAACAATTATGAAAGAAACACATGTGACAATCGCTACGAGAGAGCTAATGACCGAGTTAGAGAACCGAGGGGGGGTCGAGCACCTAGACAGCGTGATTTGTCACGTCCAAAGGTTGTGCCTTTTAGGTCAGCTACTTTTCTTGGACCAACTGCAAGGGAAGTGGAGATTAAACTGCATCAACTTAATTTACTCCCGGCTTTCCACGGAAGTGCCCATGAAGACCCTTTGGCATTTTTGAAATATTTTGTTGATGAAGTAGGCAGATTTGTGGTTAATGGCCTTGACAGGGAGGAGGTGCAAATGATTTATTTCCCTTATAGCATGAAGGACAAAGCAAAGTCGTGGTTACTATCCCTAGAACCTGGTTCGTTAACTGATTGGGAGATGATAAGCGAGAAGTTCTTAAATCAATACTATTCAGCTCAAATAACGGGACATCTTCGGAGGCAGATTGCTACCTTCGAACAGTTGGAGGGAGAGCTATTTCATGAAACGTGGGAGCATTATAAGACGCTTTTGCAAGCTTGCCCCGACCATAAATACTCCCCGGAGATGACTAACCAATTTTTCTTTGATGGACTATTAGACCATAGAAAAAAGGAAGTTGAAATAGCAGCAGGAGGAGACTTCGGAGATTTGACGGCCACCGAGGCAAGACGAGTGTTGGAGAAGCAAAGCAAAAAATCTAGACAAACCAACTCTCAGCCTCGTAAATTAAAGGTTGATGAGATATCCATTCCTTTTCCTGATTTAGATGACGGCAAATTAGTCAAGGCGAAGTGTGAGGAAATATTTGATGAGAAATTAGCAGCTTGGAAAGCCGAGCGAGCGAGGAAGGCCTCTTCAAAGAAGACTGCTACAACGTGTTACCAATGCGGATCCCCCAAACATTTAGCAGACATGTGTCCAAACAACATTGAAAATCAAGAAGACATCAATGTTATCCAGAATTATTCATATCAACATTCAGGACAACAATCCCCAAGGAAGTTTAATACGCAACGTGATTCTCTGCTTTTGAGATATGGGACTTCAAACCCAAACTATTTATCACCGCATACTGAACAGCAATACCCACCACATGCGCAAGCACCATTGCCACCACCTCAAAATAATTTCCATACACAAGGGCAGGTGCCTACTACAGTTCAATCAACAGATCAAGTATTAGTTTGGCAGCAGAACCAAGTGGCCAAAACTATTAAAAACCGGGATGGACTCGCGCACGTTCAAAATGAAATCACTGACTATTCTTGATAATACAGCTGGGCAAAGGAAACTAGAAATAGTAAAGGGTCAATTATCGGCCAACCTAGCTAAGCTCTCAAACGAGAAGGATAAACTTCCAAGCCAGGCAGAACAAGCGTCGACAGTTCATGTACTTCGCAGCGGAAAGAAGATCGACAACGGAATAGTTGACCAAGATGAAGAAGTCAAAATCGAGGACACAACACAAGCTCCTAGCAAGGAAGATGTTTCTAAACCAATAGATCAGCGGCATAAATCCTCTAATAGATATGTTCCTGGATCCATTCAAGGGACGATTCTGAATGACGCCCTTGGCAAAGACGATATTCTTAAACCATCATAGCCAAAGCAATTGACGACACCGATCAAGGATGTTATTCCTTTTCCAAGCCGTTTGCGTCCAGCTAAAGAGAACAAAAGATTCATGGAACTATATAACCTATTAGAAAACATCAATATTAACTTGCCACTTTTGGAGGTAATCAAAACAATGCCAGCCTATGTGAAATTTTTCAAGGAACTTGCTTCAAGGGAGAGACGCTTGGCGACAAATCAATATGTAACTTTGCCAAAGGAAGTAAGCGCGATTTTCAAGAAGCCATTACCACCTAAGGAACACGATCCTGGAAGTTTCTACATTACTATTTCCTTGGATAATGGACAAATAGCAAAAAGAATGTTGGATCTTGGAGCAGGAATTAATCTAATACTTTATTCACTTTATCGAGAATTTGATCTTGGACCACTGAAGCCGACGACCATGCGACTATAGTTGGTCGATTGTCAATTCGGCTACCTTTGGGGATGGTTGAAGATGTTTTAGTGCATGTTGGAGAGCTAGTAATTCTGGTTGATTTTCTGATTTTGGACGTTGGCGAAGTACCGATTGTGAGCACGGAGCATACCATTTTATTGGGGCGCCCGTTTATGTCTACCACCCATACTTTGATTGATGTTCACAAAGGAAGAATGAAAATGACCATTTTGGGCGAATCGGTGATGTTTTCTCTTAAAGATATTCAAAACACTCCTACCCCTGCCATGCAAGATAATTGTTCGTACTTTGACCCCATTGAATCATGCATCCATGAGCTAAAAGGAGTCACAGTTTTGGACGAATTAGGCGACGGGGACGACGCTGGATTTCCGAGAAAGGTGGGGGATACACTAGAAGTTGACTTAAGTGAGGAGTTTGATGAGTTTGACGATGAGGAGCATTTGAGTGGGGAGGATATGACCGAATTGCTAGGAATCGACATAAGTGATATTATTGAAGTATTTAAAGATTTTGACGATGAATTATACAAAATGAGAATCGAACCTAAGATCGAGTCAGGGGTAGAATAGAAGCCACCACTAAACCAGTTGAAGTGCGTTTCCCTCGAACCCAACAAAAAATTTGACTGTGCAAAGAACAAGGGCGAGGCATACAACAATGATTGGACGAAGAAGAAGAAGTCGAAAGAGAGTTATGACAAGAGGTTTGTTGATATGAAGTTCGGGGTAGGTCAATTAGTGCTGTATAATCACAAACATAAGTTTGATCCAACCAATATCAAGCCGCATGGAGTGGACCATTTTTGATAAAAGAGATTGATGAGTATGGAGTAGCCACGTTGTACGATGAGGTCAAAAAAATCATCTTTTCAAGTTCACAAGCATAGACTGAAACCTTATCGCGACGGAAGGAAGAAGAATCGAGATCGTAAATTGGTGGTGTTAGGAGATCCACCACAAGTTTGGAATTAATCTCACAATATAGCGTCGAGCAAGCAACATTAAAAGTTGCACTTCTCGGGAGGCAACCCGAGCTTTCTATATCCTTTTGTATTTTATTTCAGTTTATTTTATGTTTTTATCTTTTTGGAATAGATGGAAGGACTCGAACGAGGAAAATTGATAAATCGAGCAAAGGAAAAGTCGATGCATCATGGCTTGCATCGACCAATGTAGCCATGGACTCAGCGTCGATGCAGAGACAGCGCCCGCGTCGCCCGACGCCTGGCCGACGCAACTGCCGAAGAAAAGCTCTCTGTCGCGTCGATCTGTCTCGCGTCGACTGACGTGATGTCGACGCTAACCCAAACCCGGCCCAGAAGAGTTTAAAAACATGGATTTTGACCCGTCGACCCGACCCAATTTCGAATGACCCGTGGCCTAAGTCCAGAATTGAGCTATAAAATTCGTCCATACCCTTCTTTTTCTTTCCTTCACCTTTCAATTTCAATTCTTCAATTTGTCTTGCTTTCTATCTTTCAATTTCTTTCTTCTTTCAACTTCTTGCAATTTCCTACCCCAGCTAAAACAATTCAACAAACATATTAACCCACACAAACTACAATCCCAGTTTTTCTTTCCATCTCCATCTTTCAAGCTCATTTCTCTAATTTGGCTTCCGATGCGAGATTCAAAAATTTCGACAAAAAGGGTCGTGCAACATCGAGGTACTTCGCTTGAACTACATTGGGATTCTTATTATTGTTGTTGGTTGTGTTTGGGAAGCCTTTGGTTCAAGAAGTTTTCAAGTTCTTAGTTATTTGAACACGCACACCAAGTGTTCGACGAAATTCCCCAAAGAACCAAAGGATTTTATTTTCAAGAATTTTCACTCCCTTTCAACTTAGTTTCGATTCATAATGTCTCGGGCTGGGAAAAGCAAAGATATTTCGGGGAAATGCGGAGTGCCATTTCCGATTTACGACAAATACGAAGGTAAATTTTTCAAAAATATTCAAGGATGGGAATTTGCATCCCATCGAGTTATTAACGTAGACGATATCGAGGAGAAAGCGTTAGAAGGCTTGGAGCATCATGCCGATCTTTCCCGATACGTCAATGGCCTCGGTTGTGGTTATTTTGCTCGGATGCACCTTCCCAGTTTTTGCGAGCTAATGCTCGAGTTTTTTGCAACCATTAAAATTCGAAATGATGAGATGTTTACTTGTAGACTAGGTGGAAATGAAATTTATGTGGACGAGGAGATTTTTGGTAATATCTTTGGTTTCCCGACCGAAGGGGACCACCCGATTAGCGTCCAAGGTCTCGACTTAGCCTCATTTTGGGGGATGATAACCGGGGGCAACACGGGAGATTGCAAGCGATTCCCGTGCTCAAAAATCCAAGATGATTCCCTTTACGTAACTTACAAAATCCTAGCCCACATCGTCTTGTGTAAAAATGAGGCCACGTATGCGACCAAGCCCGAGTTATTTGTTCTTTAATGTATTATTAACAGTCGTCGACCTCAACTCTACCAATTGATCGTAAGTGGACTTCGCAATGCTACAAAGGGTACGCCGGGCAACAAATCGCCATTACTCTCCTTTGCACCTTACATTACCGGCCTAGCCCGTCACTTCGGGATCGATCCGGCCGAACACGAGTTTCAACCACTCCGTACATCTCCACTTTCTTTGACACGTGCCTCTGCACCCCGAGTGAGATCCACTACTCATGGAGGATCCTCGTCTCGACCAAGCGACGAGGATGGTGACTCGACGATGGAGCCATCCCCACGTACTAATTCGGGCCCGAGTCCCGATTGGGGTCAATTTTTCGAGGATAACTGAGCATTTCAGTTAAAGATGTTCGACAAGCTCCAACTAATCGACGACAAGATAGAAACGAATCACGAGTAGAATCAACGGAGCTTGAGGAAGATGCGAGCTCGTATTTCAAGACTCATGGAGCGATTTGAGGCAGCGTTCCCCCAGCCTGGCGTGGACGTTGATGAAGTTTCCGAGGATCATGGATCCCACGAAATCTGATATTTTTATATCGTTCTTTCATTTTTTTTTTTTAAAAACAATTTGTTAGTTTCTTTCCTTTGTTTTGTTTGTTTTGTTTTTCTCAGACATTTCATATCACGTACGTTGAAGCGATGGCCAATTGCACAAATTGACGAGTAGCAGCTCGACCTTCTACATTTTCAGGGATGTTTCCTTTTCCTTCCTCTTTTTGATTTTTGGATGTATTTGTGGCAATCAGGAGATTGCCGGGATTTTTAGAGAGGGAGGTGGTCGAGTGTGGTTTTTATTGTATTTGTACAATTTTTATTTGGCCTGTAATAATTAAATTCTTAAACGTGATTAATTGCTATTTCTGCGCTAAATTGTATTTGTATGGCTTGCCTGTCAAAGTTAACTATGTTTGATTTAATGTTCTTGTCTTTGAGCGTGTATAAGTGCATAAATCTTTCAAAATTATTATTTATATATTGTAAAATGGTACTTGGACGCAATTGATTTCTCAAAACCTTAAAAGCAGCATCAATTGAAAACTTTTTCATGCAAAAAGCCAGTGAGTAGCCTGAGTGTTTATCATCATTGCATGTACTTGAATGAGTTTTGACTTGATATCTCTTTGAAACAGCTGTGTGTAGTTGACTTTGAAAATAAGGTTAAGGCACAAATAAAACCCTATTCCGGCCATATCCATATAATTTAGCCACTTATAAATTGCGAATGAGCCAATCATAGCCAAATTATCCATGCCTATAGCCATGCGTGTTTTTGAGTCGACCCCTACTAACCCATTAAAAGCGTGGGGTAGGAGTTCGTATTTTTATTGGTTATTAGTGTTTTGGAGATTCAATTAGGAATTTATGATTTTTTGTAATAAAAGACCACCATCCGAAAAAAAAAAAAATAAAAGAAGAGAAGAGACCCCATAAAAAAGAGAAGAAAAAAAAAGGGACATAAAAAAAAAGGATGGTGAATCATGTTGAGTCATTGCCTACGCTTATAAAGGCTTGTGTTTTATTGTCAATTTTCTTATGAAGCCTAATGTTTAAGAGGCAAGAGTTGTGTTTGAAAAAGAAGCATATTATGAGCTTCTATATTGTTTAAGTGGTTCGAGCTTACCGTCAGTTTTAGAGTATCGGGTTGAGAAATAGCCTAAGTATAAAGGCTACGTTACGAGTGTTTAGTGAGGTTTTTTTTATTTTTGTACGAGGTGAAGCATTTTTCTTCGTAATTAGATTAGGTTGGGTGAGTTATTTAGCCACACGACTTATATATTCCACACCCATCCAAAGAGCCTTACATTACAATCCGAAAAGACCTTTTCCGATTCTTAGTTTGATAACACACTTAATTTATGATTTAAAAGAGATTGATTTTCCATTCTTGTTTATTGTACTTGCATTTGTGTGATTTGAGTGTATACACGTCCCATGCAGCAATGCTTGAGTGCTTTTGAGCGAACACCCACATAAATATTTCCCTTTTGAGAGGATGCATGAATTTGATTTGGAGCGACAATGTAATAAGGGTGGAGTGTTTGAAGTTGCGTGACTTGTATCTATATTTTTAAAATTATCTATGTAGCATAGTATGACTCATTGCTTGAGCTGATTTTCTTTATTGTAATACTTTGAATTTATCGTCTGTTCGAGGACGAACAAACCAATAAAGCGTGGGGTAGTTGATTAGCACATATTTGTCCTTATTTTTATTAGTATTTTAGTTAGTTTTTCTTATTGTTTTTAGAATAAGTTGGGAAGTTTGAGCGTAATTTCGTAATTTTATACTTCCAGCTTGTTTTATCGTATTTTGATCATAATTGATGAGAATAGGTGATTATTCGTTGTTTTTCACCTTACAGCTAAGTAACCGGAAGAGTTCAACGCGTAAAAAGATGAAGTTTAATGTTCGAGAGTCGAGAATGAGCTTTCCGGTGAAAGAGTAGCAGAAAGATCGAGAAAATGGTTCAGCAAGTAGAGTCGACACTACGTCGATGCCACCCTACACACGACGGTCGACACTATGTCGACGCTATGCCGACGCAACTCTCTGTTGCGTGGATCCATGACCGCGTCAGTCGATGCCTCTGCCCAGACAACGCGAGCACATCGGCAGCATCGACGCCGAGACCCTATCCGCGTCAGTCGACGCGAAGTCGACGCCCGCTGCTGAAATGCGTTTTTAGATTTTCTTGGGCTCCAAGTCATGAAATAACTATAAATACCTTACATATTTTGGATTTCCAGAGGACACACTCCCTCCTAGGGTATTTAGGCTTAGATTAAACATATTTCCACATCTCATAACAAGATTTCAAAATCTAGATCAAGGATCAAAGAACGACGAGTCCAAAGCTTCGATTTTACATTCGTGATTCAATCTTTGTCAAAGATCAATGCTTTAACTCTGGAATAGCTGGAGAATTTTCTGCACCTAGTACATCTAATAAGTTCTCTTATCCTTTTTATTACTTTCTTAGTTTAATTCTTAGATCAAAGCTTAGATAGTTAGATTTACTTTACGTTCTTGAATTGATTGATGAACTTTGGTTTTTGAACAATCAAATCAATTTACTTTCAGTTTTTAATTAGTTTATGATTGAGTTTTGGATATTGAGTTCATCAAGTTTTTTATGCAAATTGGTTTAGGCTTTAAATCCCGTTTTGAGTTGCTTCATGATAGTTGCTTATATTCATGTTTCTTAGATTCGTTTATGTTATTCATTAGAATTGATTAGGTTTTGAATAATAAATCATCGCTTCATTTTATTACTAGGTTAATTATTTCTTAGTTCTTAGGTTTAAGTAATTTGATTTAGTTTAATTATTTCTTTTATATTCTAGTTGGTAATTTAGTTAAAGTTAATTAGTTTAATTTTAATAATTCTTTAATCCTTAGTTTATAAAACCCCCAATTTGTATGAATTTTATGTTTAATTATGATTGAGAAAAACATATAAGAGACCGAACAGTTGTCCTTGAGAGATCGACACGAGTCAACTTCCCACCCTACAAGCACCCTCGTTCTCTTGCGAGCAAGCTTGTGTGTTTTAAATTAAAATATATTAAAAAGGGGTGCACAAAAGTTTAAATCAGGGAGCCCACTCAGCGGAGGTGCTCGTGGAAGAAGAGAGAGCTTCGCCGGAGAAGAAGGGGTGGAACTCAGATCGAAGGAGGAGGAAGAAGATGATTGAGTAGATATAATTCGAAAAAGGACAGATATCGGAAAAAATACCTGGTCAAAGAGCACAATCTTCTGAAGGAAAAGCAGAAGAAGTTGATGGCACTTTGTAAGGAGAGGGGGTCCGAGCTGAAGAGGGATAGGATGGAAATATCAATTTCCAGAGAAGGAGAGGAAAAGGGTCGAGCAGAAGCATTGGCAGCTAAAGAGAAGGATGAGGAGGCCCGAGCGGAGGTGGCGAGTCAGATCGAGGCAGATCTAGCAAAGGGTCGAGAGGAGCGCAAGACTAAGTTTTTTAATTCAGAGGATGGGCTCCGGCTTATCCAGACCACCAGGGAGGCTACCAAGCAGGCCTTCCTCAGATCAATGGATCTCTACAAGCTCCTGGTTCTAGAGGCTTTAGTTTATTTCAACCTTGGACTTGATGCCTGTGAAAAGTGGTTCAAGGAAAATCCCTCAACCCCCTAAGATCGGAGCCAACCCCTTATAATTATCCTAAAGGAGTTGGGGACGAATTGGTGCACTGGTATTTTATACATCTGGGCAATTTCGGATATGAAAGGGTTGATGGGGAGGCGCAACCCCACCTGAAACTGATCAACGAAGAAAGTTAGATGATCGGTGCGGGGTTGGTAGGCTCTCTCACCTAGACCGGGGTTAACCAGCGAGAATTCTAGAGGAATGTGAAATTTTGATCTCAATCCCTCTAGTGTTCTATTACTAAGGATAGAAATGATGTTGTGAGGGTGTCCCGGAATAAGGGGAGCCCACTCAGCGGAGGTGCTCGGGGAAGAAGAGAGCGCCACCGGAGAAGAAGGGGTGGAACTCAGATCGAAGGAGGAGGAAGAAGACGATTAAGTAGACATAATTCAAAAAAGGACAGAGATCGAAAAAAATACCTGGTTTTTTCTTTTGAGGTGATCGGAAACTGCTTAGGAAGGAGAAAGCTACGAGTGGGAGAAAACTGTGAGAGGAAATGAGCGTTTGGTGAGGAAGAGAAAAAGTGGGAATGAACCGGGAAAAGAGAAGGGAAAAAGGGAAAGAGAATTTTTTTTAAAACAGATTTCGAGGAAAAAGCGGGATCTGATGGGACTCCCGCATTTAATACCTATCAAAGGAACAGTACTTGAAGAGACATGCTGGGGGCTATAACCATCGCTGACCTGTTGATAGTACAGTACCCGAGGAGACGTGTTGGGGTGGTAACCGTCTCTGAATACGAAGCGTTATAAATAACCCCAATGATTCGACCTGATCAAAAGGCGGATTTTTCAGGATTTGTACAGATAAGGAATTTGGAAAGCCAGGTGGAGCCCTAGCGGCCCTGGAGCAAACTCTGGAGATGTATAGGTCTGCCCCAACCATCTTAAGGGGGGGACTGGTTGGTGTGCCCTGAAATGGTCCTAATGTGAATACCGGACCTGGTTGGGTAGACCTGACTGAATATCGCCTTGATCATAGCTGACGCTACTAGAAATTGTGGTGTGCGGATTGTCCTAATCTGGCTTACTCCGGATATTGCCCTGATCTAACCCCTCCTAGAATGAGAGGGAATGATCCAGTACTTTCCTAGTCAGGTTTTTCCTAGATGGGAAAGGACGACCTGGACATTATGAATAACGGCCCGAGATTTGCGGAATTCTATTTCCAGGATCTCGAAAGGGACCCACTTGATGAAAAACTATAAATATTCAAGCCTCGTAGCTGAGAGGTACGCAATCTCAAGCATTCTTCTCTTATTTTATTTTATTCCGATCGAAACCCTTACTGACTTAAGCATCGGAGAGGTTTCCACAGGAAAACCCCTGGTGGTCCTTTCTAACGTGTTTTTGTGAAAAGCAGGTCGGGAAACTCTCAGGTGAAGGTGCAGGTTCTCTTGGGGTAATCTTTTCAGGTGGAACAGAATTAATGAATTCCAAGTGGAACTTGATCAGTTTACTCAGAATGATGTGTGCTACTTAGTTCCCTGCCTAGTTTTGATAATGTAATTGGAACTAAATGGATTTTCAAAAACAAAACTAACGAGTTGGGAAACATTGTATGAAACAAAGATTTTGTGAATAACATGTCTACTACCTTTGAAATGAGTATGGAGGGTGAATTATCATTTTTCTTAGGTTTGCATATTAAAAAAATCTTGTTGATGGTATTTTTGTGTCTCAAGCTATGCTAGAAACCTTGTTCAATGATTTGTTCTAGATAGTGTTAAACATATGAAAACTCTTATGGGATCGAGTAGTAAATTGTCTAGAGATAATGTTACCGAGGGTGCTGATCACACGTTCTATAGAAGTATGATAGGAAGACTGTGGCATTTAATTGTTATTTGACTTGATATCATGTGTAATTCATTATTCGGCAAATCCGACAGGAGATCATCTAAAGGCCTTGAAACGGATCATTTGCTGGTACTTGTGACTTACAAATTTGGTATACAAAGGATACTAACACTACACTTGTAGGGTATACTTATTGACATTTGGATGGTGATTTGGATGATAGAAAGTGTACTAATGGGGGATTTTTTTTCTAGGAATCCTGTGTCTTGGTATAGAAAGAAAAATAATATTGTGTGTCTTTACCACAACATAAGCTGAGTATATAGCTTCTGGTAGTGCGTGTGCCTAGTTACTTTGGATGAATCAAATGACTAAAGATTATGGTCTACATAGTGATGTATTAACTATTCTCTGTTTCAACTCGAGTGCAATTGATATCTCGCGAAATCCGATTTCAACACTCTCGCAGAAAACGCATAGACATTAGTCGTCACTTAAACCAAGATTTGGTCGATAGAAATGTTATTTGTATTGAGCACATTGCAATATAAAATCATCTTGTTGAATTATCATCAAACATTAGCCTTTGAGGGGTTTTCCAGATTAAAAATCTCTCAGTTTATGTTTTATTTAATAAATGTTATTGAAAATGTTGCAGCACCATTCGACACATTAGCTGCAACATACTTTCTGAAAAATGTATTTTTAAAATTTTTTTCATGACACATAAGTTTGCATGGATTTCAACTATTGGAGGTTATTTAGTTTCCAAAATATGGTGTCAGAAGGGCTTCAGTGACTCAGTAAATAATTGTGGATTGAATTTTATAGAAATATGTATATCTCGCTACTACTAGCAGAGTACAGTGTTGGTGCCTGTAAACCAACACCCAAATAGATCAACTGGTTCTAAAGTTGTTGCGTATTCATCTTTTTTTTTAGTACCCTAGATTTGGATCCTACCCCAATCTTTGAAGACCCACAGTAAAAACTTTCTTGGGCAAAAGAGGAAATGAAATTGATATTGAAAACCCTTCGGATTTGAGGTTTATTAACCAGGTGTTTGTCAAAGTGGGAAATCCCACATTGAAGCGCTCTCACCAATTGGGTGGTATTACCCCTGGGTGTCTTGAAGATGTTGTGCCAAAATGAAAGTATGTGAAACAGAGAAAAATACCTCTTGAGGGTATGAATTTTGTTGAAGAAGGTTTGGTTAATGAATCTAATAGTGATGATTTTGATTATGCTCCCCCAAGAGGTGTGCTGGCTGGAGAGGTTGATATTCCAATAAAATCTTTTTTCTCTAATTTGGAGAATTAAGGTGTGTTGTAATATAGAATTCAATGGCATGTACAGGCTCCTAAAAATAGGGTACAACTTGATTTTGATCCTGTTGTAGCTACCTATGAAGAGGAGTTGTCTGATGATGAGGCACCTTTGGCGTCTTAATTGTTGAAACTCAAGAAGACTCCTATCCGTAGTGTTAGTTCACATCTTTGTTCACTAGAACCAACACCATCTATTCCCAGTCTACTGAATATTTCTAGTCCATCATCAGAAAAAACAAAGTCAGACAAATCTATAGATGAGGATTTTGTTGCAAATCCATTTTAAGATGTTGAAGATGACGAGCTAATAGATGAGGAGGCTGATGATGTTGAAGAGGATGTTGATGATGGTGTTTCCCCTGGGTATGACTCCAACTATGATATTGAGCTAAGTTCTGCTCTTTCTTATTGCTTTTATTCTCATTCTACTAAGGAGCGGTTAGTTACCTTTCCGCACTGTGCTTTCATTGATGACAAAATAGTTGATCATGTGGTGTTTGAGATAAAGAATCTGAACAAAATCTTTAGGTGTAAAGGGCTGACTTCTATTCTTACAACTGCCATGCCTTATTTGTAGAATTTTATGCCAGTTTGCTTCCCTCTGTTTCAAATAGGCTATTTGTGAATTATATGTGGGTTTATGTGCGTGGCAAGGTTAGGAGTTTACTCTATTTGCTATTAATAAGAGTTTGGGTCAAATGATTTTTAGAAGGGGGTCACTATGGATGATATGAATGAGTTTGTTCATTTTTTGACTGGTAATAAGAAACCCTATTGGCTTAAACGGTTCCTAGTTCTAAGTTAATCTCTTTGTATTGGTTTTGCATAAGGTGTCTATTAAAAATCGAGTGCCCATAAAAAGTGAGAATATAAGAACTATGAAGCTAATGACCAGCGACTGAGTCAGAGTAGATACCAAAGAAGGTTCATGCATAAACCTGAGTTTGGTAGCTACACACCTCTTAGATTAAGGCATGAAAGATTATTTGAGATAGTAGAGCGAGAGCTCGGAGAAGAAACTAAGTAGCATAGATATTACTCACATGGGTTGACAAAGCTTAAGTATAGATCTTTTTCTCGATTATTTATGATTACGACCACACAACATAGACTTGTCAGCATATGAAGGATTAAAGGCGACTTATCCGAGTAGGGCATCTGAAAGAATTCATATATCTTGATAGAGACCTTGGTAGGGACAGAAGTGTGACCCCCAAGAGAATAGGGGACCAAAGATAAAGTCATTAGGAGCGAGATAGTGGAAGAGCTTTCCCTTAGAGAGTATTAACACAAATGATATATGGAGGACCTAAAAATGGAGACTCAAATAGAACCCAGAAGTTCCAGGTTTAAGAGATCAAGCCAGGGAAGCCTCATCCCCTAAGAGCACAATATAGGGATGGAGCGCCCATGTACAGTTTGACCCTAAAGATATAAGGGGTATCCAGACTCCCTACAATGATGCTTTGGTGATAACCGCGGAGATCACGGGATATGATGTGTAGAGTGTGATTATAGACACGAGATGTTTAGTAGACGTTTAGTTCTTCAATTCTTTAAACAAATGAGGCTTTAGATTTAGGAGTGGTGAACACCCCCTATATGGATTTAGTGAGTTAAAGATCTTCCTAGCGGGCAAAATATTGCTGCCAGTGGTGTTGGGAGAGTACCCTAGAAAAAAGGTAATGATGGTCAGGTTCCAAGTAGTACACACAACATCGTCATACAATGCATTTTTGGAACTATTCTCGTATAATTCTTTCTAGGCAGTGATATCAACATATCACATGTGCCTAAAGTTTTTGATGAATAATGAGGTCAAATCTGTGGTATTAGGTCAGTATCAATCACGTGTGTGTTATCAGAAACTCATTTGAGAAGGCATTCGAGCTAATAAGAAGAGTGTTGAAGCTCAAAATGAAAGTCTAATTCCTAGAGAGACAAGATAGAGGCTCTTGAAGAAGGAATAGCAAACGCATTTTTGGAAGAGATGGAGAGCTGAAACTAGTGCCTAATGCACTAGGAAAAGCAAACGGGTAGTAAGCAAGTGAGAAGCAAAGCAGAAGAGGGCTAGCTTTATTAAAACACAAGTATATAGATAGATTATCCTTGTAGTGTCCCCTATCTAGTTATTAAACTATTTTCTTGAACTAATGATCACAAGACGAGCAGAGCTCAGACCATTCCGAGCTTACTTTCCTTGCAGAAAGAAACATATAAAACTCTTTCCGACCTGATCATAATTACAGGTCCGGTGAAAGCCTTTAGCTTTCGCATCTTAGGACTGGGTTGGATGTAATTCCCATATGAGCTCTTCCTGAACTGATGATAATTTCATGTTGGGTGAGGGGCTCCAGCTTGTGCATCTTACAAATGGGGTGGATGCGATTTCTTTATAAACTCCTCCCGACTGATGATAATTGCACGTCGGATGTTGGGCTTCATCTTGCACAACTTATGACTAGGCTGGATGAAATTCCCTTATAAACTATTCCCGACTGATGATAATTACAGTTCGGATGAGGAGCTTGAGCTTGCACAGCTTATGAATGGGTTGGATGCAATTCCCTTATGAACTCTCCCCAACCTAATGATAATTGCATTTTAGATGAGGGGCCCCACTTGTGCAACTTACGATTGGGCTGGATTTGATTTCCTTATAAACTCTTCTTGATCTGATGATCATTGCAGGTTGGATGAGGAGTTTTAGCTTGTGCAGCTTACGACCGGTCTTGATGCGATTCCCTTATGAATTCTTATAGCCTAAGGATCTTGAAGACGAGATTTGGTTAAATGAAGCTCGTGATGAGGGTGAGCGAGCATCCCAGGTTAATTAATATATTTCATGAAGATAAGTTACGAACTTGACAAATGATTGCAACCAAGCTGAACTAAAGTGATGCATCGGGGATATGATAGCACCTAATCCCAGGAATAAATGATATCAGCTCATCTGAATATAAGTTGTTATGTGCGAGGCCCCTCTAATAGGGTGACATCCCATGGTAAATAAAGTACGATTCTATGATTACACTTTTTTGAGAATAAAATCATTTTTATGATGATATTATCCTGGGTGAAGGGTTGAGAGATGTCTAAAACCTTTTCAATAGGGTGATGTCCCATGAAGAATTGGTATGATTTCCCTACACTTCTTTAAGCAAATAGTTGTCTTCACGATTATGATATCTTGAGTGATGAGTTTAAAATTGCACGAGATATTTGATACCCTAATTGAAGGACTTGTTGATATATATATATATATAAACTTGATATTCAAAGTTAAGCCAGGGTTATATAAAGCTTAAGAGTACCTAGGGTGAAGTGCTCACTTTTACGACTCATTTGAAGATATACTTGATAATGTATTTATACTTAAGCATGTTCAGTTTAATATTATAGGAACTATGTTCGATAGAAAGGGTGTCCAGACAATATGTGAAAAATATAAACATTCATTAAATAACAGAAAGGAGTGGAACCCCATGGTTTAGGGCCACTTATTACGAATGGGAGAGGAGAAAGATGAAAAAGCAATAAATTATAAACGAAGGTGGGTCACGAGAGAATTATAATGCTCCCTACCCACCTTTGCACAGAGTTCTATAGATGCCTTGGCCCATGCGTCGCATACTTCATTGGAGTTTGGCTAATTATCGGTGCAAGCGCAGATTTTTCACCGCCAAATGAGATTTATCTTCAAATATTATCTTATTCTCTAGATCCAGGTCCATGAGTTGGAAGTGGAGGTTCACGGCGTTATGTTTTTGGCAATCGCATTCCGCCTAAAGTGATTGTAGCTGAGAGAATTTCTCATCGAAGGAATTGTTGTCAGAAGAAGACATTATGTAATAAGAAGAAAAGTATTTGCAGAGGACTTGTTGGTAGGCTACTCAAATGGTTTTGATCCGATTTTCTTCAATAGTGATTCTGCAAAAAGGAAGAAACATGGTATGTTAGGAGAGCGCAGTCTAATTATGATATGATTATAATGTATCCTCTTTTACTACCAAAGATATATGAGAGATGCGCTATCTTTTAGCTTATCCCAAAATGGAATAATACTTATGGTGAGTTGATAGAAAGAATGATACTAAAGGATGGTGGTTCCACTCGAAAATCTGAGCATCATAGGCTATCTAATTAGCTCACTTGGAGATTATTTCATCTTGCAAAGCTAGCTCTTTCAGTTGTGCGGAAGGAAAGGGTTTGATTCCCAGGATATGTAAGTAGAAGAATTTGGTCTTCTAATATTTCACATTCGAGAGTAGATCAGTTAAAAAGTGAGCGTTGTGGTGCGATGTTAAGTTAAAGATGATGGTTTTGGAGCCTTTGAGCCCATAACAGCATCAAAATAAATTTACATTAGGTTCCACTTTATGAAATCCGCATATGATGATAAAACCTATCATTAGGCGAATGGAGTTCAGAGAAAACTAATTTAGGGGTAATTGATATTTTATATGTATTTGATCTTCGAAGAAGGTCAGGTTGTTGTCAGGAGGATTATTGGTTGTGTTCGATTAATCGGGCTATATGATACTAAAATTATTTGATATTTAGAGTAGATCTAATAACTCGAGTTGAGATAGCCCCCTTTTCAAAGGGTTTGAGAAGTTCGATTGTGTATTGATCGATGGAAGGTTTCTTGAACTCTCCTTAAGATGAGCTATATTTGATTTGCAAAAATGTGAGGATGGTAAAGAAGTGGTAGGAGAGGTGATATCTTTGACTGGTACATAAGGTAGATTTTGAGAAACTGAATGGCTCGGCAACATACTTAGTATCATGAAGTTGAGAATATTAGTAGGAGAGTAAAGAAGTATGAGTGAGTATTCCTAACAGATGTTTAAGATACTAATTTGGATGAAAACATATAGGTGGGTAAGAAAACATACCTATTGTGCTGGTGTTGGAGGTTTGGTGACAGTGGTTCGATCTGTTATAGAACAAAGGAGAGTTGTGATCTCCTCGCAGATTTGATTTTGAGTATTATGAGTCATGTGTTAATATGGGGGCCTTGGTTATCATATTTATAGGAAGATATGACCTAATGAATCTGAGTACGGATATTTAAAGGATTTGGAGCCTTGTGCGATTATGCTCGTGTGTTTTGGTCTTTAGTCGCCTTTTGAGATTCTTCTCCTTGAATGTCTAAATATTTTTTAGAAGCCCCGTGGAGATTTAAACACACATATGTGGGTCTACTCGAGTGATATATGCACGGCTCTATGGCATGCATGGTAAGTGAGGAAGATGAGAGTTTCTTTTTCTAGTCTACTCTACTCGCTCTTGTCCCTCGATCGAGCATAGTAGGGGGAACCTGATGTGTTTAAATATGTTAGCTTGATTGGAACAACCCGAGTCGATTGAATGCCTTACCGATCTAGCATTTCACAGCCTGGAGTGTGCTGGAGGCCGACCTAATGAGACGGAATATTCTAGAGAGTTGAACTCATTCCTGCAGCTCGAAGCTTGCTGGAGGACAAATTGATTATTGAGCAGCTCTATCTGGTGATAAGGGGAGCTCGACCTGATGAAGGGTCATCCCAGAGCGTTATTTATGGGCTTTTGAGGCTCAACGGCTGATAGAGTTTGAGTCATGAATTCGGAGAAGAGTCCTAAGGAAAAGACCTCTCCTTATGGTAAGCGAAGAGATTTCTTGTTTGCTGATCAAGGTGCTACCTCTTATAAATAAGGACTCAGGTCCTCCTAACTTACAATCTCTTTGACTTACACATTGATTTTTTGATATTTCACATTCTGACTTGAGCATTGAAGTGTCTACAACGAGAACATCCCGCAGGTCGAATTATCCTTAATTGGGTTGTCACCAAATCGGATGACATTCGAAGAAGCCGAATGAGGAGGCCGAATGTCACATGATCATATTCTTGAAGTGTCATATTTCTTTTAGATGCATCAGTGCATGTGTTGAGAAATTTCAATATAAGATCTTGATGATCTCCCATGTAGAAATCCTTTTTTCTTCTTTGTGTGTGTGTGGGAAGAATGAAAGATCTTTATACAAGTGCTTGTGTATCTTAAAAAAATCGTTCAAGAAACAATGGGTAAATTATTAAAAAAAAAACAATTGTATAGAAAAAGTATCTTAATTAATAGGTTATTTGAAGTACCTGGAAATCGGGCCTGTCACTTTTGATCCATACTAGTTATCTTTTTTGTTGGAGTGTTACTAATAGAAATTAACTTATCTTATAATAATTAAAGTTAATCCATGATAAATAATGTGATAAAAATAATGAACATATAATCACACTATTCATGCTCGTGGTCGTGGATGACAATATGCTAAAAGAATTTTGTGTTTTTCATCTCGTCTCTGCAAGCTGTTCAATCACTTTTTAATTTCAATATAGATGACATCCAAAAATGATAATGTTAAGGCTGCGAGTTTTGTTTGGACTAATGAAATGTAGAAATATTTGGTGAGATTTGTATTCAATTCATTTCGAAGCATGAGGGTGTGAATCATTTCAATGACGTTAGATCCAAGAACAATTTGATAGTCGGGCAAAACGGAAACCCAACTTTAAAAGCTTGGGAAATAAGTTTGATTCCATGAAGAGAGACTGGCGTCTTTTGAAATTCTTAAATAATGAAGAAACTGGGCTGGGTTACAACTGGAAAGCTCGATTATTCTGACGAATGGTGGGAGAGGAGAATTAAGGTAATAGTAGTTTTATATTATCAAGTACTTTAAATCTTCTTAATAATTAATTCTTATGAAAATTGTTATTACAACTTTGTGTAGGAAAAACCTGAAGCCAAAAGTTTTCGTAATAAGTCAATACATCCTTATATTGAAGAACAATGTGATCACCTATTTGGTGATGCAGTTGCTATTGGGATAGATTGTATAGCACCCTCAGCCAATCTTAAATCTTTGAACGAACAGGTACCTGTGAATATAGAAGATGGAGACAATGAACTAGTTGTGAATTTGGTGGATGATATTAATACGTATGATAAGTCCAAAAAGTTGAACTACCAAATAAAGGGGGCACTAACCTCAAGAAGAGATCAGCGACCTGAATTGATGGTGAAATTCATCTCAGCGACCTTGAATGTCCTTCACAATCGTCACAGCGACCTCGCCGATCTTGCAAAACAACGCCTAGAACGGGCCGGATTTTGAGCCCGTTAAGGCCCTCCGACACTTAAGTTAACAAGCGAAAAACAAATTCCTCTCTCTCTCTCTCTCTCTTATGTAAATAATGCCGGCAAATCACAATAATGGCGTGATAATAATCATAAAATCAGGGATAGAAGCCCCTTTTATAGAGATAGGAGAAATCCTCCACTATCTAGGGTTACCTTTCATAAACATAATTCCATTCATATCATGACTCTTTCTCATTGGGACTCTTCCCATATGATAAGTTCCCATAAACATGAAACTTCTTAATATATTACCGAAATAAGCCTGGGCGTACAGCTCACCAGGCCCATTCACATATTAAACTCTCAATCAGGCTCAAGTACTTAGCCCAACCCACCAGAGATCACGACCCTATATGAGAACTCATCCTCATACTACAGGTCGCTACTCCAGGCACATCAACTCGCTTACTTTTGAGGAGCAGCCTTCGGCTCGTTCACTTCTCAAAAACATAATACAGCTCGCCCATCTTCCAGGAGGCACACCCTCTCCTAGAAATGAGGTTGTCTTCCACAAATACCCACATTTATCACATAATATTACGTACAGACATTTTGGTCCACATCAGTTAGTCCCCCATGTTCTAGCTGATTGAGGCACGAAATCAGGTAGGACATGTAAAAACAGAATTACAAGAACACAACCTCATAAACTTTCCACAAGATTCCGTGGTCGGGAGAAGTGCCCTCCGGTCCAGAGTTACCTTCTCCCGCCACAAAAACCACAAACACCATCGCCGACCTAATAGAAGCGTCAGCCCACAACTATCCTCGACCTAACAAAAGCGTTGGAATTTAACCATCATGTTTTAGCTGATTGAGATACGAAATCAGATAGGACATGTGAACATGAAAATTAAACAAACACAAACAACATATGTGCACAAACCATCATTCTACCCCATAAAATCATATTTCAGAATTACTCAGCTCGATCTCATTGAGTAATGGTATCAATAATCCATTATAGGTTATTAACCACACTTGCGACCTATAAAAGGCCAACGCACCGAGCCCACTTTTTCGATCACACTATTATCATATTGAACGACCTCATACGCACAAGTCCCCAAGTTAAATCTCAAGATTTTACTCTAGGCGACCTGAAAATATACCACTCCTTTATCGACCTGTAGCCACAACCAGTCTCAATAATTCAAAATCGTAATCACAAGCAAACCACAAAAGTCAAGACACGTTTCTTTTCTCACATCCCATCTCACTTATGCTTCATTAAATGCAGTCTGCCCTCTTGCTAGACACGTGTCACACCTTTACATTCTCGGAGTATAATAAATCAGTGGGCCTGGGAATTAATGGCCCAAAACATTCCCCCAAATAAACCCTAACAAGTCCCGCTCCTACCTGTCCCATCAACTTTTCCGCCTTCCAACATAAAACCCCTTCACCTCCTTTATTTGTTACTTTACGCCATCTCAAAATAAAAAAGGATTCACCATTTTTACTTTGCAAAAAAGCTCGACTACTCCCAATCGTTCAAGAACCTCACATCATTTCACCGTTCAACAACGACCTACAGCTCGTCGAAAATGTGTAAGTCCCCAAACCTTCTCAAATAATAATTTTAATCATACTGTCAGATTTGTGATTGCATTTGCTGAGATATTTTTGCTTTGTGTTACTCCTCCTCTGAATATATTTTATGTTTCGATGGTATCAGCATCCCCCACCGATAATTCTCAAAATTCAACTCTTTCACCTGATTCTGATCCCTCTGAAAACCCTTATATAATCGAAACTAGGCCGAAATAACCCCTATTACCCTCTTCCGGCCTCCGCGACGAGCCAGAAGGTGACGTAAACTGGTCGGAGCTTCAAGCCCAAACCATAGCCCTCTCTGAAACTCAAACCTCGAAAGACAACCTCCTCGAAATTCCATCCTCCTCATCGTTAGCCCTTACACCTATTRCAGAGGGTATCCCTCTACCCATATCCAGTAAACCTCCACCCTGCGAACACTTTAGMYKGAACCCTGTGARCYTAYCCTCRTCACTATCCATCAGCGACCTGCCTTTCTCTTCTCATTCAACCAAAGAGATTAAATACAATTATTGGATACTACCCGAGCGTCCCAAATTAGAAAAATTTAAGAGAATTCTCAATCTACCTAAAACCGCCAAGATGGTCCTACCCGAAGG
>BMAC01000185.1:90977-152139 GCA_014905375.1 Phtheirospermum japonicum
CCCTCCTCATCCACAGCTCCTACCGAGACGAGCGAGGCCATACAACCAGTCGTTGGACCAACCGACGAAGAAGAGGATGTCCAACTGATCCAGCGAGCTAGAAAGGGGAAACGAACAATGCAAACCGCCCCCGAGGGTCCAAAGGCTAAAAGCCTAAGTCCCAGCCCGCCTGAACAGAAAAAACGTCGTCTTCGCAAAGGCCCAGCGCCAATTTCGACCAGCACATCTAGCTTGAGCAAAGTGTTAACAAAATTAGATGATGCCGACGACGTCGAGGCTCTTCTCAGCGAGCACACCCTCAAGCAGGTATAAAACAGAAAATCCTTGCCCATAACTCATTCCATAACGCATTTATGAACCAATAATCACAATGTAATGATTGCAGCTGAAGCCTCTGTTCGCAAAATTCTCAGAGGAGTTCGTAGCTCGTTCGTCCACGAGCGACCTACAGAAAACCATTGACGAGCTAACTGCCCAAGCAGAGGAGAAAACTCGGCAGATATCCCTAACACAAGGGGAATTGGATAGAACTCTCCAATTGGTGAAAGCTCGCGACGAGGAGATAACCATCTCAAAAATCCAGATCGACAGCCTGAAAGACGAGGCGACACGCATGAGCGGAGAATTGTGCAAAAAGACTGAGGAGCTCGCCCTTCAACAACAAAAACTCCCCAAACTCCTCAAAGCAGCTCGCGAAGAAGGTGTATCTGAAGGTCGTCAAACTTTCCTCACCAGCGAGACCGACCGATAATTCATCGATGCGTACCGTCAGGAGCTCATTAAGGCTTATGATAAATCCTCCATTTATTTTGGATTGATGGCGGGTGGGGCTACCGAATGGGTTTCCAGCGCGGCCAACATAATCAAGGAGGAGGTCGCTGCTCTGAATGTCTCATACACCCCCGACATTGAAGCCATCATCAATAAGCTAACTCCGTTTAGTTGTTTCAAGGGCGACTGGACACAATCCATTTATGCAAAGTGGTGGCTGTCCTGTCAAAGTTGAGAAGCCCTGGATGCGGGGGTCCATGCCGAGCTGAAGACACCCCTGGACGACCTGCTGCCCGATCAAGAGCCTGCCATCAATCCCGCACCCGAGCCAGCTCTTACAAGTCCCCCTGTTGAGACTTCTACAGTCGAAAAGACCACTTAGAACTTTCATTCACCTTTCAATCCGCATTTATTGTACAAACAATTTGCCCATCATATTTTAATCTAAGTACTTGCAGTATCAAAATACTATCTTATCATATGTCACATACTGCAACCACAGTCATATTAGCTCGCAGAGATAATACTTATCCAAAAAACTATTAACGCCATAACCATAAAAAATCAAACAACTCGTCAAACATTATACAACCAAAAATACTCTCCTTCTCATTGGATAGGGAGAAGTGCTATTCAAACGAGGTTCACCTTTTCCCGCACCTCGTGCGATCACAATTCTTTCAATCAATCGGGAGAGGCATACCTTAGCGAGGTTCACCCTCTCCTAAATATCATAGAATTCAATCAAAACAAATCATGCAACTGAACAACTTGCCTGGTCGGGAGAAGTGCCCTCCGGTCTTCTCCCGCCACAACAACAATGCTTTCCCAATCAATTAAACCACTGTGAGAGAGGTTCCCTCTAACACAAGAGTTACCCTCTCCCCAGTTCGCCAAAAAACACAACTCTTTAATCGTTCATCAGGTCGAGAGAGGTGCCCTCCAGTCCAGAGTTACCCTTCTTCTCGCCATGATAAACACAATTTTCTCAAACCATTTGACCGAGAGAGATGTACTAACTATCTTCTCACAAAATTCACTTTTTTTAATAGCTCATTTGGCCGGGAGAGGTATCAGAGTTACTCTTTCCCGCGCCACAACATCCTCACAAGCCTTCAACAAATCATGAGGTCGGGAGAGGTGCCCTCGAACACAAGAGTTACCCTCTCCCACCTTAAAAACCCAGAAAAGCATATTAGCTCGCKAAAAGAGAAGGCAAAARAACTTATCAAATTTCARTTATCATATTATTCAATCATTTAGATAGCTCGCAGGAGAAGTGCCCTCCAACCAGAGTTACCTTCTCCTGCTATAAAGACTTACAAACTCTCAATCAACCACTAGGTCGAGAGAGGTGCCCTCCGGAGTTACCCTCTCTCGCCATAAACAAAAACTTCTAAAACAAACATCAGGTCGAGAGAGGTGCCCTCCGGTCCAGAGTTACCCTCTCTCGCCATAAACAAAAACTTCTGAAACAAACATCAGTTCGAGAGAGGTTCTCTCCAGTCCAGAGTTACCCTCTCTCGCCATAAACAAAAACTTCTGAAACAAACATCAGGTCGAGAGAGGTGCCCTCCGACCAGAGTTACCTTCTCCCGCGATCCTCCCTCTATGCGTAATACTTCTTCAAATGGCACACATTCCAACTCCGGGGTAAAATCTTCCCGTCTGTACCTTCAAGTATATATGCTCCGCCTCGCAATACATTCATCACTTTAAAGGGCCCAATCCATTTTGGCTCCAGTTTCTTAGTCGCCTTCAAAGCATCAGATCTCTTCCACACTAAATCGCCAACCTGAAAACAATGATGTTTAACTTTTTTATTAAAAGCAGCCTGCACTCGTTGTTTGTAATGTTCCACCCGAGCTGCAGCTTTCTCACGTATCTCTTCAATCGTTTTGATTGCTCCTCGAGCCAATCTTTCATTCTCCTCCACGCTAAAGGTCGCTAAATGCTGCGAACCTCCAACTATCTTGGCTGGAATGACTGCATCCATCCCATATACCAAACTGAACGGCGACTCCCCCGTGGTGGTTCGGGGAGTTATTCGATAGGCCCAGAGGACAGACGCGAGCTCATCCTCCCAAAGTCCGCCTGCTTTCTCTAACCGCAGCTTAAGTCCCTGCACAATTATACGATTAGTAACCTCCACCTGTCCATTAGTTTGTGGATGCGCCACAGAGGCAAATCGTTGTTTCATCCCCGTGTCTTTGCACCATTTCTGCATTTTTCGCCCATTAAACTGGGTCCCATTGTCCGAGACTAACACTCGTGGCACTCCAAACCTGCAAAATATATTATCAAAAATAAAGTCCATTATATGCTGCTCGCTTATCCCCGTGACAGCCTCAGCTTCCACCCACTTGGTGAAGTAATCAATAGCCACCACTAAATGTTCTTTACTGCCCGGGGTCTTTGGGAAAGGACCTACGATATCGAGCCCCACTGCGCAAACGGGCATAGCGAGCTCATTACTATCATTTCCTCAGCCGGTATGTGAATAACCGGAGCATGCATTTGACACTTCTTACAAGTTCGAACCAGCTCGCTTGCCATAGCCTTCATCCCAGGCCAAAAGAAACCTGCTCGCAATGTTATACCCATCAAGGCCTTTCCCTTTGCATGATCTCTACAATACCCTTCATGTATCTCTCTTAGTACCTCCATCCCACGTTCTTTAGCCAAACATTTCAGAAGAGGTCTAAACCGCGACCTCTTATACAGCTCCTCATTAATAGCACAAAAACGAGCTGCAACTCTAGCTTCTTTTGTTGTCAATTTCTCTGCGCCCTCTTGCGCTTTAAGGAGGGTATCCCAAATAGGTGACCGCCAATCATCCTTATCTTCAATTTCCATAACCTCTATTCCCCTCTCTGTACTGCTATTACCCAGTTCCATCAATGTGATTTTTCGAGTGTCACAGGACACTAATGCTCCTGCTATCCGAGCTAGCTGATCCGCCCGTGTATTTTCAGCTCGCGGCAGGTGCTCTAGCTTGAACTCTTCAAAGCGAGCCGCTTGTTCTTGTAATTTACCCAAATACATCGCCATACGTTCCTCTCTAGCTTCGAAGGAACCGTCAAACTGTCGACCTACCAATTGTGAATCAGTATACGCCCACAGCCTTCGAGCTCCCAACTCACTAGCCATCTTAATCCCTTGTAACACAGCTTCGTATTCAGTCTCATTGTTGGACGCTTTATATCCCAACTTGATCGCAAAATCTAAATTCTCTCCCTCCGGGCTAGTTAGTACAACACCTAAACCCGCTCCTGAAGCCATAGTTGACCCATCTGTATACAAGGTCCAAGCTTTTATTTCTTTATTCTCATCGACCTGCTTCGTCATCTCCTGCAATAAATCTGCCAATACTTGTGCTTTGATAGCCACCCTTGGCTCATAAACCACTTCATATTCACTCAACTCCACTGCCCATTTCACCAATCGCCCCGACACATTCAGATTGCCCAGGACTTGTTTGAGGGCCAAGTTGGTATGTACTTTCACTCTGTGGCTCAAGAAATAAGGCCTCAACTTCCTGGATGTACAAACCAGCGCGAATCCTCCTTTCTCCAGCTCAGTATACTTCAATTCGGCTCCCCGCATCATCCTGCTAATATAATAAATAGGTCTCTGCAAACCTGCTTCTTCTCTGATCAGGACAGAACTCACTGCAACCTCCCCCACGGATATATACAAAATCAAATCCTCTCCCGGCATTGGTTTGGTCAGCGGTGGTATCTCTGCCAAGTATTTTTTTAGCTCGGCAAAGGCATTCGCCGCTTCCTGTGACCACTCGAACTTGGATCCCTTTCTTAGCGCCCTAAAAAAGGGGACGCCTCGCTCGACCGACCTGGAAATGAAACGACTAAGGCCTGCAATGCACCCTGTAAGTACTTGCACATCTCGCACCGTACGAGGGTGCGGCATCTCTAAAACAGCTCGCACCTTTTCTGGATTCACTTCAATTCCTCGTTCCGTCACCATGTAACCAAAAACTTCCCTGATCGCACCCCGAACGCACACTTCTTCGGGTTAGGCTTCATCCCATACTGTCTCAGGATAATGAAAGTCTTCTTCAAATCTTCGACATGGGATTCTGCTTTTTTGCTCTTCACCAGCATGTCATCCACATAAACCTCCATGGTGGATCCCAACAAGTCCTTAAACATGTGATCCACCAACCGCTGATAGGTCGCACCTGCATTCTTCAATCCAAAGGGCATGGAGACGAAACATTAAGTACCTGTAGAAGTAACAAAACTTACTTTGGGTTGATCTTCCTTCGCCAAGGGTATTTGGTGATACCCCTGCGAAGCATCCATCATACTCAACAGCTCGCACCCCGAGGTAGAATCCACCAACTGATCAATCTGCGGCAAAGGATAATGATCCTTAGGACATGCTTTATTCAGGTCACGGAAATCCACGCACATCCTCCACTTTTGAGCTGGTTTTGGTACCATCACAACGTTAGACAAGTATTCTGGGAACTGAATCTCTCTTATATGGCCCGCTTTCAACAACTTCTGTACCTCTCCTTCAATCACCTTGTCCAGTTCCGACCCAAAGTGCCTTCTCTTTTGCTTCACCGACCTCGCCTCCGGATCCGCATTCAAATGGTGCTGCGCGACCTCCGGTGAAACCCCCGTCAACTCTTCATCACCAAACGCAAAAATATCTCGAAATTCTCTTAACAGCCTTATCAACTCGTTCTTCAACTTCTCAGGTATTTGGGTACCTATCCTCGTGGTATATTCCGGGTGCTCTTCTTCAAGGGAAATCTCCATTAACTCCTCGTTCGTATGAACCGAGTTCTCCTGTTCTTTCATTTTCTTGGGGTTGAGCACCCCTTCTGGTTGATCGTTACTTCTCTCTCGCTTGTTCTCCATCAACCCTTTCCTGACCGCCATCTGACAACACGATCTAGCGACCTGTTGCTCTGCAACAACCTCACCCACTCCATTGCCCACTGGGTACTTGATACCCATATGATAAGTCGATGTTACTGCCTGAAACGCATTAAGGGCAGGTCGTCCCAGTATTACGTTGTAGGCCGACCTCCCCTAGATGATTAGAAACTTTAAGCTCTTCTCCATTCTTGACTCATCTTTTCCCAACACTACTTGCAACGTCAGCTCGCCTTCCATGTTCACTTGCGCCCCATTAAAAGCATATATGGGCGTGTTCACCGACTGCACTCTTCTATCTATTTCCATCCGATCAAGGCAGTCTGTATATATAATGTTCACCGAGCTTCCATTATCTACAAATATCCTGCTGACCTCATAACCCTCAATCTCTGCCTCTATCACTAATGCATCATTATGATCTTCCTGTAGCCCGCGCCTCTCATCGGGGCCAAAAGAAATTACTGGCCCTACGACTTGAGGCTGTCTGCTCACACTGGCGACCTCACTTACGCCCAAGCGAGCTGACTTAACATGCCGTTTCCTCGCATTGTTGGAATCACCATCCGTTGGCCCTCCGAAAATCATGTTTATTCTTCCTCTATTCCGCGGCCCTTCCTGTCTTTGATTTCCTTGCCGTCCTTGCCTCGCGACCTGCTGCTGAGGCGGGCTCCTCGGCGGTGGTGGAGGTAACGCCTGCCCTTGTTCGCGCGGCTCCTTTTCTTTATAGATTACTTCCTTCAAATGCCCTGCTTTTATCAGTCTTTCTATTTCTTCCTTTAAGTGTCTACACTTCTCAMTGAAATGTRCYTAATTATTGTGAAYTCGACAGAAGGAGGRKGTCRTGGYATGAGTGGGGATASGTGTGCGATCCTCTGGCCATTGTATAGCATCAGGCACAGAACGCTCCATAATACTGAACACCTTAGCCCGCGGATAAATTAATGGTGTAAAACCTTCTTGTTTCCAATCGCGCGTGCTCACCTCCTGCCCCGCACTAACCCCGGCACTCGAAGCCAGGAGCCCGCGCATTCCCCTCCTTGACTCCTTTTTACTTCACTCCTCGGGATGACTTCTCGCGCATCTATATCCGACCTGCTGAAACGCACTCGATGTTCTTCTTCAGCCTCTTCCACATGTATGTACTTATGACATCTTGCCAGGACATCATCATATGTTCGTGCCTCTTTTTTCACTAATGACTTACGCAAGTCCTCTCTCCTCAGTCCTTGACGTAAAGCTCCAGCCTTCATCTCGTCAGTGGCAGTGGGCACCCCCAAAGTAGCACTGGTGAATCTATTAACGTATTGTTTAAGCGTCTCGCCAGGTCGCTGTACCATGGTAAAGAGTGACTGCGCCGTCCTCGCACCCTGTCGAGCACTAGAAAATTGCTTTAAAAAGGCAGCTCGCAACACTGGATAACTGGTGATCTTCCCCCGCGGGAGTTGATAGAACCAATTTTGAGCGATTCCCCTCAGGGTGGACATAAAATCCCGGCACGCCACGACATCCGTATAACTGTGTAGCATTCTCGCATTTTCAAAGAGCTGTAGGTGCTCGACTGGATCCGTTAATCCCCGATACTGCAAATCCAATGCTTTATAGTTTTTAGGCATTTCTCCATGCATCATATCCTCCGAGAAAGGATGTCCCTCTTCTCTTTCCAACCTATCACCATCCACTCGTCTTTGTAATTTCAGCATGGCCTCCTGTAGCTCTCTAAAGGCTTTATTATGTGGTCCCATCTCACTCTCTCCTTTTCCTTCTTTGGACACATTACCGCTCTTCTTGGTCTTCTCTTGAGACTCACCATCCGTATCAGAGGTCGGGGTCTCACTATCACTACTATATCTATAATGTCGTCGACTACTTCGCCTGTAACGACTTCGCCTTACTTTTCGTCCTCTCGCTCGCCGTCTACGAGTATGAGAGCCTACAGATGAGGTGGAACTCGAAACATCCCCCTTTCTGCGCGTACTCCGCCCCCTTTTGCGAGATAATCTTCTCGACGTAGATTTCTCGCCTCGCTCTACTTTTTTAACCGCTGACTCCTCCTCCTTCCTGCTATGAGATCTACCGCCTTTTTCCTTCCCTGTACTCAGCTCGCTTGCTAAGTACCTGCGTAACTCCTCCTGTTTCTCTGGCGGTACGAAGTCCATAAGTCCATCCAAAAATCCTTTTTTACTCTGACCGAGCTTGTCTTTCGGTAAATCTTCTCCTTCTTTCCCCTCTACATGGATCGCGTTTTGCGCCTCCACCTCCGGTGTTTTCATCTCTGTGTATTCCGCCAACTCTTTCCCCTCACGCTTCCTGGGGGAAGGCGGTGGTGTGTTACCGACGCCCTGGACAACTGGATCCACCTGAGGAGGCGTTTTTCCATCCCTTGCCTCGTCTTTCTCGTTAACGTCCGCCAGTCTGTTCTTCTTGTTCTTCTTGTTGTTTGACAGAGAACCGTATTGTAAAGTTCTCGAAATTATGTTGTTATCCCTCATATTTTGTTTACAAAATCCCTCACGCCTTTCGCTCAAGGACTCGATGTCCCTCTTTCCCACAGACGGCGCCAATTTGATAAGTCCAAAAAGTTAAACTACCAAATAAAGGGGGCACTAACCTCAAGAAGAGATTAGCGACCTGAATTGATGGTGAAATTCGTCTTAGCGACCTTGAATGTCCTTCACAATCATCACAGCGACCTCGCCGATCTTGCAAAACAACGCCTAGAACGGGCCGAATTTCGAGCCCGTTAAGGCCCTCCGACGCTTAAGTTAATAAGCGAAAAACAAATTCCTCTCTCTCTCTCTTATGTAAATAATGCCGGCAAATCACAATAATGGCGTGATAATAATCATAAAATCAGGGATAGAAGCCCCTTTTATAGAGATAGGAGAAGTTCTCCACTATCTAGGGTTATCTTTCATAAACATAATTCTATTCATATCATGACTCTTTCTCAATTGGGACTCTTCCCATATGATAAGTTCCCATAAACATGAAACTTCTTAATATATTACCYAAATAAGCCTGGGCGTACAGCRCACCAGGCCCATTCACATATTAAACTCTCAATCAGYCTCAAGTACTCAYCCCAACCCACCAGAGATCACGACCCTATATGAGAACTCATCCTCATACTACAGGTCGCTACTCCAGGCACATCAACTCGCTTACTTTTGAGGAACAGCCTTCGGCTCGTTCACTTCTCAAAAACATAATACAGCTCGCCCATCTTCCAGGAGGCACACCCTCTCCTAGAAATGAGGTCGCCTTCCACAAATATCCACATTTATCACATAATATTACGTACAGACATTTTGGTCCACATCAACGTATTTAATGTATCTGAGTACTCTTCTCGTTTAGAAAGTTTGGAAAAGGAAGAGAGTGGCTTCTGGAATAATTTTGCGGCTTCTATTAATGGTAATGGTCCGAATCTCCCAACACCTCGTACAATCATAACGACTAATATTATTTCAAAAGGAACTTCATTAAATAAGACTACTATAATGACAACCAAATCTAAAGAATTGGAGCACAAGAGGAGACCGTCGGCGGGATCAGTAATGAGTAAACACCATTTAAATCAGGTCAATGAAATACATGCCAATGTAATTGAATTGCTTACACAAGATACTCCTAATGCCAATAACAATATGAGTGAGACAAGTGTTGAATCAGCAATGAAAGTTATGAACCGTTTGGCCACTAATGGTGGGTTAGAAGAGGGTATCGAGTTATGGTGTTATTTGATTTGTGTGCTTCGAGATCCCGTGAATAGAGAAGTATTTCTAAAGATGGAGAATGATGGTGCTAGGCTTTCTTGGTTGAATATCATGCATGTTGGGAACATCCTTTGAACTTTAATTACAATACTCTTTGGTTTATGTTTTATTATGAATGCGTACTTTGTGACCTTCTAGTATTCCTTATGGACCTTTTTTTTTTCGGAAGCCTTATGTGAATGTGGATATTGTTTGAATACTATTTTGGTTATATTCATATTGTTATAGTACTTTTAATTTATTTAGTAATGTTTATTATGCTTTTATTAGCATAGTTATTGTCTACATTTATGGAGATGTTGCCTTATGTTGTTATGAATAGGTACATTATGGATGATGAACGAATTCTTTCATTATTGGAATTGTCGGGCTAGTCTTCAAACAAGTGGTGTAGTTGCACATTATTCTTATAATCATATTTATAAATAACCATGCATGATATATAGTAAATCAAAAAAGCTATGGATGAGAGAGGTCTTAAGTGGGATTAGTGCTTTTAGAATGAGTTCACATGTTTTTATGCAACTATGTGAAGAATTGATAACAAAGTATGAGTTAAAACCAAGTTGTAGAATGTATGTTCATGAGAAGGTTGGTATATTTGTATATACACTTGCCTTGAGTATTTCAAATAGTGATGTCAGTGAGATATTCCAACGTTCAGACGAAACAATTAGCAGAGCACTTCATGAAGTTCTAGAACCAATCAGTATGTAGAGAAAATGTTATGTGAGTCTTGCATGTGATATCATAAGACCAAGGATCCCACGTTTGAATTCATGCCACCTCATATATCAACGTAGTAACCATTTTTACTTTGATATTCTAATAACTGTTTATATATTTCCTTATAATTGTTACTAATGACTCTAATTTGTACACAAGACTGCATCAGATGTATAGATAGTACACATATTGAAGGATTCATCCCAGAGAAAGAACAAACACATTATAGAGGAAGAAAATGAGTTATTGCTTTCAATGTTATGGCCTCTTGTGATTTTGACATGTATTTTACATTTATATTGGTCGGGTGAGAATGATCTTGCACATGATAAACACGTCTTCCTTCATGTAATTGAAACACCATCTATGAGCTTCCCTAAACCTCTTGAAGGTAAATTAATTTTTTTATTAATAAATTATTAAATGCATTATTAATTTTTATCTTTTTCAAAAGGTCGATATTACTTAGTATATAAAGGATATCCAGATTGAAAAGGATATTTAGTGCCACATCTGAGGATGAGATACCATCAGGCGTAATTTGAACATATATTGCGAACTAATGCTGAAGAAATATTCAATTGCTCTTATTCATCTCTTCCATGTTGCATTGAAAAATCATTTGAAGTCTTGGAAAAGAGATGGAAAATATTGAGTAGAATGTCAAGCATTAGTGTGGGTACACAAATCGATGTGATAATGGCAACGTTTACATTGAACAACTTCATTTGAATTCACTATGAAGATGATTACCATACTCTGGGAGCATTCAGAACACATTCTTCATGATGAGCTGCAAGATGAACTTAGTACGAGTTCTAATTTTACTAATATTAGATAAACAATGTGATGAAAAACATTCCCAATAATATTACGAATTTGACTTAGAATGCAAGATGATATATAGAAATATTTGAACATTTTATTATGTGTGTAAACAATATTTTCATGTTCTTTTATCATGTAAGAACATTATACTTCGATTATTTTGTCTATTAGTGTTTTTTTTTTTTAATTAGTGTTAAATACATTAGATGTACTTCTTACTTCACTACTAAAATATGAGTAATATAAATGATCATTTTAGATTACCAAGTATTATTATTTTTAACCCACTATCAGTAAGTTTTGTCAATCAGCTCTAAAAAAACTTATTAGTCTTGTCCGTCAAACATATTCACATAAAACAAGTCAAGTCAACCAAGCAGCATAAATAAAACACAGAAAAGCTTAATTACACACACCAGATTAATGCAATATTTTACGAGTAATTTCTAATTATCGAAACCATTACGTATCCAAAAAAAAAAAAACTACATTACAAAGTTGGTCAGCACTTTACTGACCAAATGTTTTCCGTAAACAGCTCCTTCGAACTTCCTGTCCCCACCTGTCCTTTGCACACATGCATCAAGTGGTTCTATAGCAGCATCAAAGTTGGGCTACTCATCGGAAAAAATCAAATGTAAGAGAAATGCGGGATAAAAATTATGATTTGACAGAAATGTTGGACAAGAATATTATAGGTGCGAGATTAACCTCGTAAAAGTACGCAACGCAAACACGATATTTCGGGGAGTTGTTGATGACCCGATGAAGAGTCGATTCATATAGACCATTCGTCATTATCTGCAACCTCCCTCAATATTAAGAAAATGTACTCAAGTGGGAAATTAATGCTAGGAATGATTGCACAAATTATCCATAAAATTCAGTTTAATTACAAAACATTCCATTTATCTTTGAAATTAATTACCTAACAAATACAACCTTCCTGGGGAATTTGTAAAGAAAACAAATGTCAGGAGGATATTTATTTATAGTTTTGAAAGATAACTAGGGATATTTTGTAATTAGGTCAAACCTCATGGGCAGTTTTTATAATTAACGGTAAATGCTAAAAGTTAGATTGCTTCGCTGCATACCTTTAGCATGTCACCAATATTGCAAACAAATGTACCAGGAACGGGTACGGCTGATATCCATTCCCCATTACTGTTTCTCACCTTCAACAATATCAAAGGCCTTTTGGTTAATCAACCAATATTCATACAGGACTATCTAATGCCCTAATAAATGATCCAAGAGATTCCTTACAGGGTGAACTTTTTTTCCCCTTTTTTCTTAAAAAAAATAATTTTGTCTTACATTTAACCCTTCAAAAGCATTAAAAAAAACATTTCAAAAACCCCTTCACATTTATAAAAATACAACAGTTAGCCCCTCAATTTTATCATTGTATCAAACTTCAGGGGTGTTTTTTTGTAATATCTAAATTAGCTAGGTTTGTTTTGTAACTATGCCAAACCTCGGCTACTTTTCGTAATTATCCCTAATAATAATAATAATAATAATAATAATAATAATAATAATAATAATAATAATAATAATGCAGTAAAAATAGATGAGAATCAGGAAGAAAAGATCATTACCTGCAGTGCAGTTATATCATCATCCTGATTAACTAATGTCAGTAAACCTGCACATATGAACAAAAGATCAACACTATAAATTAATATAAAAAAAATTAATAAGTAAAACAAAAAAGGCATAGGCATTTAATTGCGGAAAAAAAAACAATAAAATAAATAAATAAAATACCGTAGTCAGTGTGAGCTCCACTGCATTAAGTGACAGACGAAAAATGCAGAAAAACATGACAGGTTAGAGGTAATAATTATATGAAAAGCGAGAAGTCAAAAAAGGCAAATAGAAGAATAACGTCATACCATCCCACATCATTTTTCTCGTTCAGCATTTTGTTGCCATTATCACGGTGAACAATAGGATAACCAATCACACGAAGCACCCAAAATGGGTCTCCAGCTCTATCCCCTTCAAACGTGTCCACTGGTCCGCCCAATGCTAAAGCTATCCCTCTCATTATCTTTCTAGACAGCTCTACAATTACTTAGACTTTTTATTTTGACTGTGGGTCACAATATAGAACTCAACAAAAAAGTATCGAATTTTCATTAATAGAACACCTGTGCAACGATTGACATAATCCTCCATTAAATTTTTTAAGTTTGGAGGATCAATTGGCCTGCAAATAAGAAAAAGGAAAGGATGATAATTTAACTATAAACAGCAAGATATGACAATGGTATGCTAATTTAAAGTTTTACTGTAAATTAATGTAATGTATACATACTAATGCATAATATCTGAATCATTTTGGCATAAGAATATATCATGATCAATAAAACTGAAAATGAAATGATATGTTCAACATCCTGATTTAACATGATCTTGAGTAGTCAACAATTTTTACACATATTTTAAATTGGCAACCACCTCTAATCAATTGAAATAAACATTGTGCTTTTTAAAAAGCCCAAGTGGGTATAGCGAGGCCCTTTTATGCTAGAAGTATTAACTTAAAATCTATGACAAATCCCTTAACTAGGCATTAGAGTATTTTGATTAAAAATAAAACAATGCCGGAAAATGCAATATAATATTTCTTTCAGAATAGCATTTGGCCGCTATTGTACTAATTAATTCAAAATACATACCATTTATTACATCCTTCCATAGTTTCACCAAGGCTTCCATACATTCCAGGTTTTATTTCTCTGTAGCACTGTTTCATAGAATTAGAAATTAGATATCGTACAAGAACAAACACACATAAAATCACAAATTCTGCGTCTATATATATATACATAGAATCACACATATCTGCTACTACTACTACTGACGATGATGATGATGTTTGGAATCTCAACTTACATCAATAGCTTCATGCATGTCTGATACGCCTTTAGTTATGTTCTCACCGACTTGTTGATAACCTCTGCATTTTTAACGGCATTTTCAGTAAAAGAAACCGCATAATCACAAAAGAATTAGCTGTTAATTCCAACAAAAATGAAGCGAGATTCTTTTCAAAGCTTCATACCTGTATCCAGTTGCCGAAGAGAGTTTTACTTTGAGCTTCTCCTCGTGCGGCAAATGGAAAAACTGGCGCGATATATTTCTAATTTCTTTGATAAGAGAACAAGGAATGCCATGGCCCTCCTAAAGAACCCAGTAATTCATATCATCACCGTAACAACAAAACAAAAGAAACACATTAACATTACAAATTGCAGTCTTTTTAATAAAATCAACTTTAGTAAAATCAATGGTTATGTTTGGTAATTAGAGGTTTGATAATAGAGTTTGGTCCCATTTTAGAGGACTGACTAGTCAAATCCTCTAATTGGGTTGTTTGGTAAACATAGGTTTGAATTAGCTTTTGGGTCAAAAAAAATATTGAAAAGGTTGGATATAGGAGCTTGTTTAGGAGAGATGAGTGCAAAATGGGTTAAAATGAAAAGTTTGTCCTATTGTATGACGTATTTATCATCAATTTACATTTAAAAAAATGTATATTTAATAATTTTAAAATAATGGCTGGTCTTTTCATTTTTGGTAAATGTTGTTTTAATTTTTTGATATACTCACCATATATAAATCTATAGTGTTTATAATAAAAACACCCGACAACAAATTGTACCAATGTCCTTATTTGGCCATTTTACACAATCAAGTAGCTATTAACTATTTACCAAACATTTCAATACAATCAGTTACTCAAACCAGGTAACATAAATTAAAATCTCCGCTATATCAAATAATTGCCAAACTGGGGCATCGTGATTTGACTCAAGTAAGTTCAAAACGAAGTATACCAAATCAAGTACCACAATGAGAAATTAAATAATCATCATTTCACTTCATCAGGGAAAAAAAAAAGGAGCAGACAAATTACCACATAAAAAAATCCAGCTTCTCTACAAGCCTGATCCAATTGTTGAACAACTTCAGCTACGCCTTTGTCTTGGGCCATGTTTGGATCATCCCATTTCTCCAGTAGTGGACTGATATCTATTACATATGTAAGAAAGAGTAAGGGAACAAAACATTTCATGTAAGCAATCAATCATTTTTCAACTTTGATTTTTTTTTTGGTTCATCATTTTTCATCTTCTCCACTATTTAGCTTTAACTAGAATAAATTAATTCTCTTAGAGAGAGTTTTTTTTTTCTTTTTTGGCAAACAATCCCTCATAGAAATTGACCCAATTGGCCATTTTCTTAAATTCACCAGAAAAGAAAGAAAGATTACAAGAAGTAGTTGATGATAAATTCAGAAGTAAGTATTTGATCTTACAGAAAACATGAAATTACCGATCAGAGGGATGGATTTGAAGTCGGTCGCCATGTCTGTTTACTTGGTGGGTGCTGGCGAAAAATGATGCCAAAAGGTGGATATGCATTAACTAATGATACAAGATTCCCGGGGCAAGTAGGCCTGATTACTTTTATGGCTTGATTGAAGCAGGCCTGTTCCCTTGGCCCTAACATCAAACACCAGGCTTGGGCCTCCGCCAGTAGCCTTACCCAAACAAGTGTCACGCATTTTACCGTAAGCCCTAAAATTGATGAATCTTTTGTGTTTAATGGCTGCTGAAATAATTAGCATGATATTCTAGTAGAGAGAGATCATTATTTTCTTTCATCAAATGTTCATTAGTTTGTTATTTAATATTCATTATTTTTTAACTTGATATACAATGGTTATTAGTCGAGATTCACTAGTTTTTACCAATACGTGTCTTTTTAATTGAATATTCATTTATTGTTACCGATATATTCATTACATTTTAATATGATGTATTTTAATTCAATTTGATAGAAGATTGCATTACTTTGTAATTTGATCGTCGGTTCTCGATTTCCCTAAATCGGGAGTTGTGGCTTTACGGTTTCGAAACTGGATTGGCTATTATAGTTTTGGTTTTAACCAAAGTCGTTTGATTTTTTCCTTTTTTGGGCATTATTTAATATAATAATCTTTATTTATATATAACTAGTTTAACACCCGTGTATTACACGGGATTTATTAAAAATTAAATATGAAAATATTGTAAAAATTATAAAGTTTTAAATTTAAAATAAAAAACTGAAAGGATGTGTTTTCAACTCGTGCCCTCTTCAGTTTATTAATTATTTTAATTATTGATTAATATTATATTTTAATGTTTGGAGTAAATTCGTTAATAATTATATTTACATACTTATAAAAATTCAAAAGATGTATAATTAAATTATTTTATATTTTTATGTTTAGATTAATATTGTTAGTAATTATAGTTACATACTTTGAATTTCAAAAGGTGTCATAATCTCAAACCTTCTCGCATTGTGCCATTGTCTAATAAATATTAATTAATTATTATTATATAATTTTATTTTTTATATTTAGATTGAGATCATTACTAATATTTAGTTACATACTTCAATTATTGTAAATATATTACAATTTACATATATAGAATATTTAAAATTTTAAACTTAAATTTCTTCAACTTTTATTTAAATACAATTTATTTAATTATTTCCATAATATTTTTTTTTATAATTAAAGATATTTCATATATAAATTGTCTTTTAATTAAAATAATTAATCTAGATTTTTTTCTACTAATTATATATGACTTATTTATGTAATTATATTAGGAGTATAAAAGAAAATTATTGAATTAGACAAAATATAAAAAAAAAACTATTAAGTTAGGCTAAATATAATAAAATGAGAATATTAAATTAGATAAGATACAATAAAAGAAATATATTAAATTAGGATCGGATGAAATATAAGCAACCGAAACACCAAAATTTCTTATTATCCAAGCGAAGCATACGAAGAAAACATATAATTAGGAGGATTTCGCATAAATATATACTCGTTTAACATCCTTGAATTATACGGGACTTATCAAAAGATAAATATAAAAAATATTTGTGATAGTTGTTTAATTGTAAATCTAAAATAAAAATTAAAATAATGTTTTTACAACCCGTACCTTGTACATGTTAAAATAATGTATTCTCAACCCATGTCCCGTACATGTCTAATCTATTTATTAATTATTATAAATATTAAATAATTTTGTATTTGATGTTTAAATGATATTCATTAATAATCTTATTTGTATACTTACAAAATTCCAAAATGCGTCACATTCTAAACTCGTGTCTAATATCTATTTTATTAAATTATTATTATTAAATTATTTTATATATTAATATTTAGAATAAATTCATTAATAATTATTGGTTACATACTTTGAGATATTCAAAAGATGTCATACTCTCAACTCGTGTCGCATTGTACTGATGTCTAATCAATATTTATTAATTATTAGCATATATTTCAAAAGGCGTCACATTCAATGTACTAATTTATGTTTAGATTGTACATTACTAATATTTAGTTACATACTTAAGTTATTGTAAATAACTCATATTTTACTTATATATAATATTTGAAACTCCAAAAATAAAATTATTTTAAATTATATCATCAATAAAACTTATTTAATTATTTTCATAATAAAGTTTTTTTAATTAAAATTATTTCATATGTTGTTTTTATTTTAATTAGAATAATTAATTTAGATATTATCTACTAATTATATATGACTTATTTCTATTTTTACATTAGGAGAATCAAAGGAAAGTGTTGAATAAGAAAAAATATAATAAAAGAATTAAATTAGATAAGATATAATAAAAAGAAAAGTATTAAATTAGGTAAATATTAGGCTCGGATGACACATAAGCAAACGAATCACCGAGATTTTTTATTTGTCAATCGAAGCATACGAAGCAGACACATTGGTTATGAGAATTTTGCATTAATATATAGGGGTAATTGTATATAACCATAAGAAGTGATCCCGTTTTTTTCATTGGGTCCGGGTAGAGACCAAAGATCTTGAACGACCAATCCGGCAGAACAACTCAAAAGATAAAGAAGTTAAAGAAGTATCGTTAGTTTATTCATGCTCGTTCCAAGTTTGAAGTACCATTTGTAGAAATAAGAATCCCCCTCGTTATATGATTTATTCTTCATATAGATAGATATAGGATTTATAGGACAATTAATTAGAAGTACATTTTGTGTTATATGCACATATATAAGGAACCTCCAGTTCCTCGGATTTTGAAAGCCCAAAATTGTAACTAGATCTATTTAAATTAGCTATATTCTTTGTTCCGATTTAATCGTTGATTACGGTTATATTTTTATTCCCATTTTATAACAATCAACTATGATTAGAGTTCAAATTCTATTTGGCCAAGTTAGTATACCTAATAATTTGCAACAAGTGTCTTATCATATAGTGAAATAAAATTTACTCTTTACATTTAAACCTTGGTTTTGCTTGTAGAATTAATTGCCGAATACAATTGCTTTCTTTACAAGACAAATTAGAGTAAATGTTTAACCCAAAAAAATAAGGTAGTAGAAAAAGAATGATATTATAACTGTCCCCAAAATTGGAATTTATCTCTTATTCCACCACACAGCGTTATTAGTACTGAGAATTGCGGTTAATCAATATCATTATCTATTAGCATTTTTTGGAGCCCAAAAACCGGCTCGTGTCAGCAGCGCAATTTTAGTCGTGCGTGGGGCCATATGGCTCCGCAGTCAAATCTTAAGCTCAACCCTGTACAGGCGCTGGAAACACTAAGCCCAAAATATTGGGCCATTTTGACCCTGGCCCAATAGACTGATGGGTTAGGTTTAGCGGGGGCCCAAGCGATTTTGTTATAGTTTTATACCTTAGGTTGGACTTGGGTCAGCAAAATAGTAATCGAAGAAATTTAGGCCTAGTTTGATTTTTTGAATTTGGTGTTGTGGAGCTTGAAGTACTGTACATTCAAGTTCTCGTTCACGGCGATCCAACTAGGGTTCGCGTAAAATTATAATTAATGTTTTCTTGTTATAAATAGTTTGGTTGTGTAATTGTAACTCTATCTCAAAAATTATTATAGTAGAAACTCCTGGTTTGGCAGCGCCCCCAAACGTAGTCAGAATCTCTCTCTGACGAATTGGGTAAACAATTTCTTGTGTCGTTTTTATTGCTTCTCTTTTTCATCATATTACTTCTAATCCTAACAACTGGTATCAAGAGCAAGATTCGGTGAGAATATGATGGGTGACGGAAAATCGTCAATTGAAAAGTTTGACGGAACAGATTACGGGTTCTGGAAGATGCAAATCGAGGATTACCTGTACGGTAAAGATCTATATCAACCTCTGGGTACGAAACCAGAGGACGAATGTAAATTATTGGACAGAAAAGCGATGAGCGTGGTGCGCTTGTCGCTGCCCAGAAACGTCGCTCTCCACACAACTAAGGCGAAAACTACAAAAGAGATGTTAGAAATATTATCAGAGATCTACGAGAAGCCATCGGCAGTAAATAAGGTTCATCTAATGCGACGTCTTTTTAAACCTAAAGATGTCTTAGGGTACTGCGGTTGCCGATCATCTCAACGAGTTCAACATGATACAAGCCCAATTGAGCTCGGTTGATATTGATTTTGATGATGAGGTCCAGACCCTAATTTTGGTGTCCTCTTTACCAGAAAGCTGGAGTGGAATGGTTACCGTTGTTAGTGCTTCGGCGGGGAAGGAGAAGATGAAGTTTGATGAAGTTAGAGATCTGATTATTAGTCAAGAAATTCGCAGAAGAGAATCGGGCATAACTTCAGGGTCAGTTTTGAGTACAGAGAATAGGGGTCGGTCACAATCAAAGGGTAAATATAATCGAGGTAGATCAAAATCAAGGGGCAGAAGCAAGTCAAGAAAGGATAAGAGTGAGATCGAGTGTTGGAATTGTAATGAGTTAGGTCACTACCAGAATCAGTGTAAAGCACCATTGAAGAAGAAGGACAACAAATCAGCTAACACAACAACAGAAGATATTGCAGATGCACTTATTTTGAGTGTGATCAGTCCATTAGAATCGTGGGTTTTGGATTCAGGTGCATCGTTTCATTCTTGCAGTAGTACTGAGGTCATGGAACAGTATACGTCTGGCAATTTTGGAGAGGTTTACCTTGCTGATGATGAGCCTCTTAAAATTATGGGAAAAGTAGATGTTCTGATCAATACTCCAAATGGTTCTGTGTTGCAGTTGCGTAATGTGAGACACATTCCTTGTTTGAGGAGAAATCTACTTTCAGTAGGGCAGCTGGATGACGAAGATTATGTTGTGACCTTTGGCTATAGTAACTGGAAGATAACCAAAGGAGCCATGGTGATGGCTCGAGGAAAGAAGAAGGTTACGTTGTATATGACAACTAGTACCAAAGATTGCATTTCTATTGCAGGAAGAAATAATGATGCGGATTTATGGCATTGTCGACTTGGCCACATGAGTGAAAAGTTGATGAAAGAACTGTGTTCGAAGGGTAAGCTATCAGGCCTCAAGACAATTGGTGTTGGTTTGTGTGAGAATTGTCTCTTCGGTAAACAGAAAAGAGTGAGTTTTTCGAAGGGTGGCAGAACCTTAAAGAAACAGAAGTTGGAGTTGGTACACAGTGACTTATGGGGACCAGTACCAGTAACATCCCTTGGTGGTGCGTCATACTTCATGACTTTCATTGATGATTCTACAAGAAAGGTATGGTTTTACTTTCTGAAAAATAAATCTGATGCATTTGATACTTTTAGAAAGTGGGAAGCCCTTGTAGAAAATGAAACATGGTTGAAAGTAAAGTGCTTAAGATCTGATAATGGCGGAGAGTACGAGCTTAGAGAATTCAAAGAGTATTGTGCTATAAATGGGATTCGCATGAAAAAGACCCTGAGAGGAACCCCTCAGTATAACGGAGTGGCAGAACGAATGAATAGAACTCTGAATGAGCGTGCCAAATTTATGCGGTTGAAGTCAGGTTTACCAAAGATATTTTGGGCTGATGCAGTTAACACAGCTGCATTCCTGGTTAATAGAGGACCATCAGCTCCTTTGGAGAATGGCATAGCGGAGGAGGCTTGGAGTGGTAAGGAGGTAAACCTAACTTATCTACGAATATTTGGTTGTGTTGCTTACGTTCATATAGATGATGCAGCAAGAAGTAAGTTGGATGTTAAATCTATTAAATGTACATTTATTGAATATGACGGTGATGAATTCGATGAACAGAATTGAAAAATAATTCGTAGTCGAGATGTCATATTTAATGAACAGGTTTTGTACAAGGATAGGATGGGTGCACCAGATGCTGAAAGTGCAGGTACTCGGGTTGTAGAGTTAGATATTTCTAATTTAGGTGGGAGCAAATCAGTTCACAATGACCAGGAGGTTGTTGAGGCTGAGCCGAGAACACCACCAGTTCCATTGCGAAGGTCTACAAGAGTGCGAGGATCACCAGATAAGTTTACACCATCAAATTACTACTTGTTGCTGACTGATGGTGGTGAACCTCAATGTTATGCATAGGCTGCACATGGTAAGACCAGGAGCAAATGGAGGCTTCCCATGTATGAAGAGATGGACTCCTTGATGTCCAATAACACTTGGGATCTTGTTGAGCTCCCAAAAGGAAAGAAGGCGCTGCATAATAAGTGAGTCTACATAATTAAAGACGAGGCTGATGGGAGCAAGCGTTATAAGGCAGGGCTTGTTGTGAAGGGATTTTAGCAGAAATACGGTATTGATTATACACATATTTTTACTCGTGTTGTAAAACTAACCACTATTCAAATGGTTTTGAGTATGGTTGCTGCAGAGAACTTACTGTTAGAGCAGATGGATGTAAAAACACCATTTCTCCATGGTGATTTGGAGAAAGACATATATATGAACCAACCAGAGAGATACTTGTCGGGAGGTAATGGCGACCTAGTGTGTAAACTGAAGAAGAGCTTGTATGGTTTGAAACAGGCTCCGAGACAGTGGTACAAGAAGTTTGATAAGTTCATGCTTGATATTGAATCGTCAGATGTAATGCTGGCCATTGTTGCTACTTCAATAGGTTTGATGATAGTTATATCATATTATTGCTATATGTTGATGACATGTTGATAGAAGGTTCTTTTGTTCGAGAAGTGGATAGTTGAAGAAACAATTGTCAGAACGGTTTGCTATGAAAGACCTTGGAGACGCTAAGCAGATTCTGGGTATGCGGATTACTCGAGACTTGGTGGGAGGAAAATTGTACCTTTCTCAGGCGGAGTGCATCGAGAAGGTGTTGAAAAGATTCAACATGGATAATGTGAAGCCAGTGAGTATCCCGCTAGGTAGTCATTTCAAACTATCTAGCAAAGATTCTCCTAGCAGTGATGAAGAGCGTGCCCATATGCAGAGGGTTCCCTACGCTTCAGCAATTGGTAGCATCATGTACGCGATGGTGTGCACGAGACCAGACATTGCTCATGCGATGGATTAGTAAGTCGTATTATGAGCGATCCAGGTAGAGAACATTGGGAAGCAGTGAAGTGGATCCTTAGGTACTTGAGAGGTACCAGAGAGAGAGCCCTATGTTTTGAGGGCAAAAGCATTGAGCTTGCAGGATACACTGATGTAGACTTAGCATCGAGCGACCTTGAGAGAAGGAGAAGTACTACCGAGTATGTATTTACTTTAGGTGGTACAGCGATATCTTAGGCTTCTAAGTTGCAGAAGGTTGTGGCTCTATCTACCACAGAAGCAGAGTATGTAGCAGTGACAGAGTCTAGTAAAGAGATGGTATTGCTGCAAAATTTCTTGGGTGAGTTGGGGAAAGAGCAGAAAAATGGTATCCACCACAGTGATAGTCAGAGTGTTATTTTCTTGGCTAAAAATCCAGCATTTCATTCAAGAACAAAGCACATTAAATTGAAGTATCACTACATATGTTATCTCTTAGAGGAGAAGATCTTGCAACTAGTGAAAATTTGTGGTGTTGACAATTCTGCCGATATGTTGACTAAGGTTGTGACCTTGGAGAATTTGAAGCTATGCATGGCTTCAACTGGGCTTGGAACTTGAGAGGAAGGCTTGGCGCTGCTGAAGTTATGAGTTACGTTGAGAAGATGTAGAGATGGTTACATTCGAGATCAGTCTCCAGGTGGGAGATTGTTGGGTTGTGGAGCCTAAAGCACTGTACATCCAAGTCCTCGTTCATGGCGAATTTTTTTGGAGGTATTTTAGGGAGTTCGCGTAAAATCATAACTAGGGTTTTATTTTTATAAATATCCTGGTTGTATAATTGTAACTCTATCTAAAAAATTATTATAGTAGAAACCCCTGGCTTGGCAGTGTCTCCAGACGTAGTCAGAATCTCTCTCTGACGAACTAGGTAAACAATTTCTTGTGTCATTTTTATTGCTTCTCTTTTTCATCATATTACTTCTAATACCAACATTTGGATTGAGCCCCGAGTATAGAGATGTTCAAATCAACTTCAATTAATTGGAAAACTGTCAGTTCCAATTTTGATCAACAGTTCGGTTAATCGTTGGCTATCGGTTTCGATTAGAATCGAAACTGTGAACCGGTTTCCAGCGGTTCAGTTTTGCTTCTGAAAAACCTTGAACCATGAACCGGCGATTACAAAAATTGTCGATTTTGTTTTTTTTAAAGGGGGAAAGAAATCAACGGTCGAGAATAACGTAAAAAAGCCCGGTTAACTGCCGGTTACAAACCGTGATCGAAACTGATTTTTGTTCGATTCAGTTACAATTTGGCCTTTTTCAGTTAAAAAACCAACGATTTGTAACCATCGGTAAAAAGAAAAACGTTTGATTTTAACCGGAATCGCATTCCTACCCTAGCATTATTTTAGCGTGATCACACATCTTGGCTCCACCATTAATTTTAACTGGATTTGCATTCATACACTAGCATTATTATAGCGTAATCACACATCTTGGCTCCACCCTTATTTGTATATACAAGCACGCTAAAAATTGTTCTAACAATGAAGATAAATAAGCCGATGCTAGTTCTTACTAATAATACAAATAAAATTCAGCGCTTCAGTTTTGTTAATTGTTATTGAGCTATTGGAATATAATATTGTGCTACGACAGTGGAATTGTATAATTTTATTAGGATTTATTGAGATTTTGAGTTATACATTTCAAAATATTTGAGTATCGAAAGTTCTTGTTTATTATTGTTGATGTGGACCAAAATATCCGTACGTAATATTATGTGATATATGTGGGTATTTGTGGAAGGCGACCTCATTTCTAGGAGAGGGTGTGCCTCCTGGAAGATGGGTGAGCTGTATTATATCTTTGGGAAGTGAACGAGCCGAAGGCTGTTCTTCAATATTATGTCTTTGAGAAGTGAACGAGACGAAGGCTGTTCCTCAAAAGTGGGCGACCTGATGTGTCTGGAGTAGCGACCTGTAGTATGAGGATGAGTTCTCATATAGGGTCGTGATCTATGGTGGGTTGGGCTGAGTATTTGAGCCTGATTGAGAGTTTAATATGTATATGGGCCTGGTGGGCTATATGCCCAGGCTTATTTTCGGTAGTATATATTAAGAAGTTTCATGTTTATGGAAACTTATCATATGGGAAGAGTCCCAATTGAAAGTCGGTGAAAGAGTCACGGTATGAATGGAATTCTGGTTATGAAAAGTAACCCTAGATAGTGGAGGATTTCTCCTATCTCTATAAAAGGGGCTTTTGTCTCTTATTTTGTATTATTATCATGCTATTATTGTGATTTCACCGTATTATTGAGAGAGAGGAGTGTGTTTTTAGCTTATTAACTTAAGCGTCGGAGGGCCTTAACGGGCTTGAAATCCAGCCCGTTCTAGGCGTTGTTTTGCAGGATCGGCGACGTCGCTGCGACGATTGTGGAGGACATTCGAGGTCGCTGAAACAAGTTTCATCATCAATTCAGGTCGCTGATCTCTATTTTGAGGTTAGTGCCCTCTTCATTTGGTAGTTCAACTTTTTGGACTTATCAAATTGGCTCCGTCTGTGGGAAAGAGGGACATCGAGTCCTTGAGCGAAAGGCGTGAGAAGTTTCGTAGACAAAACATGAAGGATAGCAACATAATTCCGAGGACTTTAAAATACGGTTCTCTATCGAACAACAAGAAGAACAGGAAGGATAGACTGGCGGACGTTAATGAGAAAGACGAAGCGAGGGATGGAAAAACATCTCCTCAGGTGGATCCAGTTGTCCAGGGTGCCGGTAATACACCACCGCCTTCCCCCAGGAGGCGTGAGGGGAAGGGATTGGCGGAAGACGCAGAGATGAAAACGCCGGAGGCTGAGGCGCAAAAGGCGATCCATGTGGAGGGGAAAGAAGGAGAAGATTTACTGAAGGACAAACCCTGTCAGAGTAAAAAAGGATTTTTGGATGGACTCATGGACTTCGTGCCTCTAGAGAAACAGGAGGAGTTACGCAGGTACTTAGCAAGCGAGCTGAGTACGGGGAAGGAAAAAGACGGTAAATCTCATAACGAGAAGGAGGAGGAATCAGCGGTTAAAAAACTAGAGCGGGGCAAGAAATCTGTGTCGAAAAGATTGTCTCGTAAGAGGGGGCGGAGTACGCGGAGAAAGGGGGATGTTTCGAGTTCCACCTCATCTGTAGGCTCTCATACTCGTAGACGGCTAAGGCGAAGTCGTTACAGGCTAAGTAGTCGACGACATTATATATATAGTAGTGATAGTGAGACCCCGACCTCTAATACGGATGGTGAGTCTCAAGAAAGGACCAAGAAGAGCGGTAATGTGTCCAAAGAAGGAAAAGGAGAAAGCGAGATGGGACCACATAATAAGGCCTTTAGAGAGTTGCAGGAGGCCATGCTGAAATTACAGAGACGAGTGGATGGAGATAGGCTGGAAGGAGAAGAAGGACATCCTTTCTCGGAGGATATGATGCATGCGGAAATGCCTAAAAACTATAAGGCATTGGATTTGCAGTATCGGGGGTTAACGGATCCAGTCGAGCACCTACAGCTCTTTGAAAATGTGAGAATGCTACACAGCTACATGGATGCCGTGGCATGCCGGGCTTTTGTGTCCACCCTGAGGGGGATCGCGCAAAATTGGTTCTATCAACTCCCGCAGGGGAAAATTACCAGTTATCCAGTGTTGCGAGCTGCCTTTTTGAAACAATTCTCCAGTGCTCGACAGGGTGTGAGGACGGCGCAGTCGCTCTTTACCATGGTACAGCGACCTGGCGAGACGCTCAAATAATACGTTAACAGATTCACTAGTGCTACTTTGGGGGTGCCCACTGCCACTGACGAGATGAAGGCTGGAGCTTTACATCAAGGACTGAGAAGAGAGGACTTGCGTAAGTCATTAGTGAAAAAAGAGGCGCGAACGTATGATGATGTCCTGGCGAGATGTCATAAGTACATACAGGTGGAGGAAGTTGAAGAGGAACATAGAGTGCATTTTGGCAGGTCGGATACGGAGGCGCGAGAAGTCATCCCGAGGAGAGAAGTAAGAAGAGAATCAAGAAGGGGAGTGCGCGGGCTCCAAGCCTCGAGTGCTGGGGTTAGTGCGAGGCAGGAGGCGAGCGCGCGCGATTGGAAACAAGAAGACTTTACACCATTAATTTATCCACGGGCTAAGGTGTTCAGTATTATGGAGCGTTCTGTGCCTGATGCCATACAGTGGCCAGAGGATCGCACACCTATCCCCACTCACCCCAAGATTGCCTCCTTCTGTCGATTTCATAATAATTACGGGCATTACACTGAGAAGTGTAGGCACCTCAAAGAAGAAATAAAAAGATTGATAAAAGCAGGGCATTTGAAGGAAGTAATCTATAAGAAAAGGGAGCCGCACGAACAAGGGCAGGCGTTACCTCCAGCACCGCCGAGGAGCCCGCATCAGCAGCAGGTCGCGAGGCAAGGACGGCAAGGAAATCAGAGACAGGAAGGGCTGCGGAGAAACAGAGGAAGAATAAACATGATTTCCGGAGGGCCAACGGATGGGGACTCCAACAATGCGAGAAAACGGCATGTTAAGTCAGCTCGTTTGGGTGTGAGTGAGGTCGCTAGTGTGAGCAGGCAGCCTCAAGTCGCAGGACCAGTCATTTCATTTGGCCCCGATGAGAGGCGCGGGCTACAAGAAGATCATAACGATGCATTAGTGATAGAGGCGGAGATTGAGGGTTATGAGGTCAGCAGGATATTTGTAGATAATGGAAGCTCGGTGAACATTATATATACAGACTGCCTTGATCGGATGGAGATAGATAGAAGAGTGCGGTCGGTGAACACGCCCATATATGCTTTTAATGGGGCGCAGGTGAACACGGAAGGCGAGCTGACGTTGCAAGTAGTGTTGGGAAAAGATGAGTCGAGAATCGAGAAGAGCGTAAAGTTTTTAATCATCCAGGGGAGGTCGGCCTACAACGTGATATTGGGACGACCTGCCCTTAATGCGTTTCAGGCAGTAACATCGACTTATCACATGAGTATCAAGTACCCAGTAGGCAATGGAGTGGGTGAGGTTGTCGCAGAGCAACAGGTCGCCAGATCGTGTTATCAGATGGCGGTCAGGAAAGGGTTGATGGAGAACAAGCGAGAGAGAAGTAATGATCAACCGGAAGGGGTGATCAACCCCAAGAAAATGAAAGAACAGGAGAACTCGGTTCAGCCGAACGAGGAATTAATGGAGATTTCCATGGAAGAAGAACATCCGGAGTATACCACGAGGATAGGTACCCAAATACCTGAGGCGTTGAAGAACGAGTTGATAGGGTTATTGAGAGAATTTCGGGATATTTTTGCGTTCGGTGATGAAGAGTTGACGGGTGTTTCACCGGAGGTCGCGCAGCACCATTTGAATGCGGACCCGGAGGCGAGGTCGGTGAAACAAAAGAGAAGGCACTTTGGGTTGGAACTGGATAAGGTGATTGAAGGAGAGGTATAGAAGTTGTTGAAAGCGGTCCATATAAGAGAGATTCAGTTCCCAGAGTACTTGTCCAATGTTGTGATGGTACCAAAACCAGATCAGAAGTGGAGGATGTGCGTGGATTTTCGTGATTTGAATAAGGCATGTCCTAAGGATCACTATCCTTTGCCGCAGATTGATTAGTTGGTGGATTCTACCTCGGGGTGCGAGCTGTTGAGTATGATGGATGCTTCACAGGGGTATCACCAAATACCCTTGGCAAAGGAAGATCAGCCCAAAGTAAGTTTTGTTACTTCTACAGGTACTTACTGTTTCGTCTCCATGCCCTTCGGATTGAAGAATGCAGGCGCGACCTATCAACGGTTGGTGGATCGCATGTTTAAGGATCTGCTTGGGTCCACCATTGAAGTTTATGTGGATGACATGCTGGTGAAGAGCAAAAAAGCAGATTCCCATGTTGAAGATTTGAAGAAGACTTTCATTATCCTGAGACAATATGGGATGAAGCTTAACCTGAAGAAGTGTGCGTTTGGGGTGTGATCAGGGAAATTTTTGGGTTACATGGTGACGGAGCGAGGAATCGAGGTGAACCCTGAGAAGGTGCGAGCTGTTTTAGAGATGTCACACCCTCGCACAGTGCGGGATGTGCAAGTACTTACGGGGCGCATCGCAGGTCTTAGCCGTTTTATTTCCAGGTCGGCGGAGCGAGGTGTCCCCTTCTTTAAGGCGCTAAGAAAGTGGTCCAAGTTCGAGTGGACACAGGAGGCTGCGAGTGCCTTTGACGAGCTGAAAAAGTACTTGGCAGAGATACCACTGTTGCCAAACCAATGCCGGGGGAAGATTTGATGTTATATATATCTGTGGGGGTGGTCGCAGTAAGTTTTGTCCTGATTAGAGAAGAGGCAAGGTTGCAGAGACTTACTTATTATATTAACAGGATGCTGCGGGGAGCTGAACTGAAGTATACCGAGCTGGAGAAAGGAGGGTTTGCGCTTGTTTGTACGGCCAGGAAGTTGAGGCCTTATTTCTTGAGCCACAGAGTGAAGGTACGWACCAATTTGGCCCTCAAACAAGTCCTYGGCAATCCYAACGTGTCAGGGCYATTGGRGAAATGGGCAGTAGAGCTGAGTGAGTATGATGTGGTTTATGAGACAAGGGTGGCTATCAAAGCACAAGTATTAGCAGATTTCTTGCAGGAAATGACGAGGCAGGTCGACGAGGATAAAGAAGTGAAAGCGTGGACCTTGTTTACAGATGGGTCAACTATGGCTTCAGGAGCAGGGTTAGGTGTTGTATTGACTAGCCCTGAGGGAGAGAATTTAGAGTTTGCGATCAAATTGGGATATAAAGCGTCCAACAATGAGACTGAATATGAAGCTGTGTTACAAGGGATCAAGATGGCTAGCGAGTTGGGAGCTCGAAGGCTGTGGGCATATACTGATTCGCAACTGGTAGCTCGACAGTTCGATGGTTCTTTCGAAGCTAGAGAAGAACGTATGGCGGTGTATTTGGGKAAATTGCGAGAACAAGCGGCTCGTTTTGAAGAGTTCAYGCTAGAGCACCTGCCGCGAGCTMAAAATACACGYGCAGATCAGCTCGCGCGKYTAGCAYGAGCATTAGTGTCCTGTGACACTCGAAAAATCACATTGATGGAATTGGGCAGTAGTAGTATAGAGAAGGGAGTAGAGGTTAWGGAAATTGAAGACAAGGATGATTGYCGATCYCCTATTTGGGATACTCTCCTRAAAGCGCAAGAGGGCGCAYAGAAATTGACAACAAAAGAAGCTAGAGTTGCAGCTCGTTTTTATGCTATTAATGAGGAGCTATATAAGAGGTCGCGGTTTGGGCCTCTTCTGAAATGCTTGGCTAAAGAACGTGGGATGGAGGTACTAAGAGAGATACATGAAGGGTATTGTGGAGATCATGCAAAGGGGAAGGATTTGATGGGTATAACATTGCGAGCAGGTTTCTTTTGGCCTGGGATGAAGGCTATGGCAAGCGAGCTGGTTCGAACTTGTAAGAAGTGTCAAATGCATTCTCCGGTTATTCACATACCGGCTGAGGAAATGATAGTAATGAGCTTGCCATGCCCGTTTGCGCAGTGGGGAATCGATATCGTAGGTCCTTTCCCAAAGACCCCGGGCAGCAAAGAACATTTGGTGGTGGCTATTGATTATTTCACCAAGTGGGTGGAAGCTGAGGCTGTCACGGGGATAAGCGAGCAACATATAATGGACTTTATTTTTGATAATATATTTTACAGGTTTGGAGTGCCACGAGTGTTAGTCTCGGACAATGGGACCCAGTTTAATGGGCGAAGAATGCAGAAATGGTGCAAAGATATGGGAATGAAACAGCGATTTGCCTCTGTGGCGCATCCACAAACTAATGGACAGGTGGAGGTTACTAATCGTATAATTGTGCAGGGACTTAAGCTGCGGTTATTGAAAGCAGGCGGACTTTGGGAGGATGAGCTCGCGTCCATCCTCTGGGCCTATCGAACAACTCCCTAAACCACCACGGGGGAGTCGCCGTTCAGTTTGGTTTATGGGATGGATGCAGTCATTCCAGCCGAGATAGTTGGAGGTTCGCAGTGTTTAGCGACCTTTAGCGTGGAGGAGAATGAGAGATTGGCTCGAGGAGCAATCGAAATGATTGAAGAGATACGTGAGAAAGATGCAGCTCGGGTGGAACATTACAAATAACGAGTGCAGGCTGCTTTTAATAAACAAGTTAAACATCGTTGTTTTCAGGTTGGCGATTTAGTGTGGAAGAGATATGATGCTTTGAAGGCGACCAAGAAGCTGGAGCCAAACTGGATTGGGCCCTTTAAAGTGATGAAGGTACTGCGAGGCGGTGCATATATACTTGAAGGTGCATACGGGAAGATTTTACCCCGGAGTTGGAATGTGTGCCATTTGAAGAAGTATTACGCATAGAGGGAGGATCGCGGGAGAAGGTAACTCTGGTCGGAGGGCACCTCTCTCGACCTGATGTTTGTTTCAGAAGTTTTTGTTTATGGCGAGAGAGGGTAACTCTGGACTGGAGAGAACCTCTCTCGAACTGATGTTTGTTTCAGAAGTTTTTGTTTATGGCGAGAGAGGGTAACTCTGGACCGGAGGGCACCTCTCTCGACCTAGTGGTTGATTGAGAGTTTGTAAGTTTTTATAGCGGGAGAAGGTAACTCTGGTTGGAGGGCACTTCTCCCGCGAGCTATTCAAATGTTGGAATAATATAAAAAGTGAAATTGGGAAAGTTGTTTTGATAAGTTGTATTGCCTGCTCTTTCTGCGAGTTAATATGTTTTTTTGAGTTTTTTAGGTGGGAGAGGGTAACTCTTGTGTTGGAGGGCACCTCTCCCGACCTCATGATTTATTGAGGACTTGTAAGGGTGTTATGGCGTGGGAAAGGATAACTCTAATACCTCTCCCGGCCAAGCGAGCTATTGAAAAAAGGGATTTTTTGTGAGAAGATAGTTAGCACATCTTTCTCGGTTAAAGGGTTTGAGATGATTGTGTTTCTATGATTATCATGGCGGGGAGAAGGGTAACTCTGGATTGGAGGGCACCTCTCTCGACCTGATAATCGATCAAGAGTTGTGTTTTTTATGTGATTTAAATTCGCGGACTGGGGAGAGGGTAACTCTTGTGTTGGAGGGCACCTCTCTCGCAGTAAAAGTGAAAGTGATGGCAAGATGATGCTTGTTTAGATTGATGTTGTAATTTGTGATTGTGAAAGCGTTGTTGTGGTGGTAGGAGAAGGTAACTCTGGACCGGAGGGCACTTCTCCCGACCAGGCGAGTTGTTCAGTTGCGTGAATTGTTTTGTTCTTTGTGAATGAGTTTTCTGATATTTGTGATACTAAGGAGAAGATGAACCTCGCTGAGGTGTGCTTCTCACGACTGATTGAGTGGATTGTGATTGCATGAGGTACTGGAGAAGTTGAAATAGCACTTCCCCTGATCCAATGAGATGGAGATTATTTTGAGTGGCTGCATAATGGGTTGTTTGATGTTTTATGCTTTTATGGTTATATGGTTATGGTGTTTTGAGTAATTATTATCTCTGCGAGCTAAGATGATTGTGTTTGCAGTATGAGATCTTGTGATGAGCAGGACATAGTAGTGTCTTATGGCAAGATTATATTTTGTGATAACTGACAGTACATAAATTAAATAACAGTGGATAAATTGTTTGTACAATAATTGCGAATTGAAGGGTGATTAGAAGTCCTAGAGAGCTTTTTCGATTACAGAAGTCTCAACAGGGGACTTGTATGAGCTGGCTCGGGTATGGGATTGATGGCAGGTTCTTGATCGGGCAATAGGTCGTCCAGGGGTGTCTTCAGCTCGGCATAGACCCCCGCGGCCAGGGCTGCTCGACTTTGACAGGACAGCCACCACTTTGCATAAATGGATTGTGTTCAGTCGCCCTTGAAACAGCTAAACAGAGTTAACTTGTTGATGATGGCCTCGATGTCGGGGGTGTACGAGACGTTCAGCGCAACGACCTCCTCCTTGATCATGTTCGCTGCACTGGAAACCCATTCAGTAGCTCCGCCAGCCATCAATCCAAAATAGATAGAGGATTTCTCGTATGCCTTGATGAGCTCCTGACGATACGCGTCGATGAATTTTTTGCCAGTCACACTAATGAGGAAGGTTTGACGAACTTCAGATATACCTTTTTCGTAATTCATCTTGAGAAGTTCTGGGAGCCTTTGCTGATGGAGGGCGAGCTCTGCTGCTGTTCGGCTAAACTCTTCTGTTTTTTAGCTTAGTTCGCTGTTCACACGAGTGGCCTCGTCCTTCAAACTGTTGATTTGGCTTTTGGAAATGGCTATCTCCTCTTCACGGGCCTTCAGCAATTGGAGTGTTCTATCCAACTCCCCTTGTGTTAGTGAGAGCTGCCGGGTTTGCTGTTCGGCTTGTGTGGTTAGCTCGTCAACGGTTTTCTGGAGGTCGCTCGCAGATGAACGAGCTACGAATTCCGCCAAAAATTTAGGGAACAGAGGCTTCAGCTGCAAATGTTATATTATGAGTATTGGTTTATAAGTGAGTTATGGAATGAGTTATGGGCAAGGGTTTTTTGTTTATACCTGCTTGAGGGCGTGCTCGCTGAGGAGATCTTCGACGTCATCGGCATCATCCAACTTTGTTAACACCTTGCTCAGGCTAGATGCGCTAGTCGAAATTGGAGCTGGGCCCCTGCGGAGGCGACGTTTCTTTTGCTCCGGCGGACTCGGGCTAGGGCTCCTCGCCGTTTCTTTTGCCTTTGTTTTTGCCAGGTCGCTTGATTAATTGGACCTCTCCCTCTTCCTCGCTGGCTACCCCGAGCACCTGTCGTATGGCCTCGTTTGTTTGGGTAGGAGCTGTGGATGAGGTAGGCTTTTCTTTTTCTTTTTCTTTTTCTTCTTCTGGGCGGATGGCAGCGCATGTCTTGATGAAGGCAACTGAAAGGTACAGAGGTTGTGTTAGAATTCAGTTTTTAAACACATGGTGAGTTGTAACTACGAAACCTAAAAGCACTTACCGAATTCATCGTTTGTGATGGCGAGGTGTGGTGCCAATGGGCGGGAGTCAATGCCCACGTAGCGGAACATGTCCGATCGGCTGGTGAGGAGTGTTATATCGAATAGGTGTTTGCTCCATGCCTCGAGCTGATCAACGTATTTTTTGTACAGGCGAGGGCACTCTTTGGTGGTGGTTGGTTTGTATTGTTTGGGAGTGCGGTTTTTTATTTCAGTTATGAAAGGCCATTCTTCAGTGTTATAGATAAAGAATAAGTTCTTTCTCCACTCGGGGACTTTTTTAGGGGGATTTATGAGAAAGCGAGCTAACCCTGACCGAGTGGAGAGATAAAAAGAGTTTTGTTGATATTTTATCTGGAAGCAGAAGTGGAAGAAGCCTGGGTCAGGATTGGTATTGTAATATTCACACAATGAGAGGTATCCGGTCAGGTACTTCATGGAATTGGGGGTTAGTTGTAAGGGCGAGATGTTGTACAGATTGGAGATTTCGATGTAGAAGGGGTGAGCTGGAAACCTAAACCCCGCTACCAGTAATGTGTCGTAAAGGGTAATGTGGTTGGGCGCAGGTCGCAGGGGGTCTGCGTGTGGCCCTTCGGGTAGGACCATCTTGGAGGTTTTGGGTAGATTGAGGATTCTCTTAAATTTTTCTAATTTAGGACGCTCGGGTAGTATCCAATAATTAAATTTAATTTCTTTGGTTGAAGGAGAAGAGAAAGGTAGGTCGCTAATGGATAAGGAAGAGGCTACGGTCACAGGGTTTTCCTTAAAGTGCTGGCAGGGGGGAGGTTTGCTAGATGTGGGAAGAGGGATACCCTCCGGAATGGGTGTAATGGCTAGTGATGAGGAGGATGGAATTTCGAGGAGATTGTTTTTTGAGGTTTGAGTTTCAGATAGGGCTATGGTTTGGGCTTGAAGCTCCGACCAGTTTACGTTACCCTCTGGCTCGTCGCGGAGGCCGGAGGAGGGTAATAGGGGTTGTTTTGACCTAATCTCGATTATAAAAGGGTTTTCTGAGGGAACGAAATCAGGGGAGAGAGTTGAATTTTGCGAATTATCGGTGGGGGATGCTGATGCCATCGAAAATTAAAATACATTCAGGGAATGAATAACACAGAGCACAAATATCTCGGTAAACAGAATTATAGATCTAACAGTGTGATTAAAATTGTTGTTTGAAAAGGTTTGGGGACTTATACATTTTCGACGAGCTGCGGGTCGTTGTTGAACAGTGAAATGACGTGAGGTTCTTAGACGATTGTGAATAGTTGAGCTTTTTTGCAGAGTAAAAATGGTGAACCATTTTTGTTTGAAATGGCGTAAAGTAACAAATAAAGGAGGTGAAGGGTTTTTATGTTGGAAGGCGGAAAAGTGATGGGACAGATTGGAGCGGGCGATAATAGGGTTTTATTTGGGGAATGTTTTGGGCCATTAATTCCCAGGCCCACTATATTTATTTACTCCGAGAAAGTATTGGAATGACACGTACCCGACATTGTGTCAGGCTGCATTTAATGAATCATAAGTGAGATGGGATGTGAGAAAAGAAGCGTGTTTTGACTTTATGGTTTGCTTGTAATTGCGATTTTGAGACTGGTTGTGGCTACAGGTCGATCGAGGAGTGGTATATTTTCAGGTCGCCRAGTGTAYAATTTTGAGATATAACTTGGGGACTTGTGCGTATGASGTCGTTCAAAARGATAATGATAGTGTGATTGAGAAAGTGAGCTCGGTGTGTTGACCTTTTGTAGGTCGCAGGTGTGGTTAATGATCTATAATGGATTATTGATATTGTTGCTCGATGAGATCGAGCCGGGTAATTCTGAGATATGATTTTGTGAGGTAAAGTGATGGTTTGTGTGCATATGTTGTTTATGTTTGATTTTATGTTTACATGTCCTACCTGATTTTGTGCCTCAATCAGCTAGAACATGGGGGACTAGCTGATGTGGACCAAAATATCCGTACGTAATATTATGTGATATATGTGGGTATTTGTGGAAGGCGACCTCATTTCTAGGAGAGGGTGTGCCTCCTAGAAGATGGGCGAGCTGTATTATGTCTTTGGGAAGTGAACGAGTCGAAAGCTGTTCTTCAATATTATGTCTTTGAGAAGTGAACGAGTCGAAGGCTGTTCCTCAAAAGTGGGCGAGCTGATGTGTCTGGAGTAGCGACCTGTAGTATGAGGATGAGTTCTCATATAGGGTCGTGATCTCTGGTGGGTTGGGCTGAGTATTTGAGCCTGATTGAGAGTTTAATATGTATATGGGCATGGTGGGCTATATGCCCAGGCTTATTTCCGGTAGTATATATTAAGAAGTTTCATATTTATGGAAACTTATCATATGGGAAGAGTCTCAATTGAAAGTCGGTGAAAGATTCACGGTATGAATGGAATTTTGGTTATGAAAGTTAACCCTAGATAGTGGAGGATTTCTCCTATCTCTATAAAATGGGCTTTTGTCTCTTATTTTGTATTATTATCATGCTATTATTGTGATTTCACCGTATTATTGAGAGAGAGGAGTGTGTTTTTCGCTTATTAACTTAAGCGTCGGAGGGCTTTAACGGGCTCGAAATTCGGCCCGTTCTAGGCGTTGTTTTGCAGGATCGGCGACGTCGCTGCGACAATTGTGGAGGACATTCGAGGTCGCTGAAACAAGTTTCATCATCAATCAGGTCGCTGATCTCTATTTTGAGGTTAGTGCACTCTTCATTTGATAGTTCAACTTTTTGGACTTATCAATAGTATTAAAAATAAATTGTTTCAATGTACATGTTAAATTTTATATAAAAAGTAAATGATATAATATTATTATATTATAATATAACAAAAGTTGGGATAGACGGTCCTATGTGAAGACGATTTTATCCAGATTGATGGAAAAAATTATCTCGACAGAAATTGGATTATGCAGGTGCCTAGGCATTCAAAAATCATCTCGATCATAAGGTGAAAAGTCGGATTAGGTGTTTGACTAGGCCTAGGCGGCCAAAAATGTGTGCAAATCGGTTGAAATTAAAAAAAAAAATGTAAAAAGATAGAATTTCTTTGCACCTAAGTGATGGTCCAATGCCCGATTCGAGCCTACTAATTTCGGTAACCCAGTTATATAGTATATAATTGTATAGTTTAAGTCCAAATATAAAACATAACTTGAATTGTAAAAACCAAATTGCACAAAGGTGTAAGATTTAAATCCGTATCCAAAGTCCTGGCCCAAATTTCCCAAAAACAAATGGGGGTTGATTTCAAAAATTTTAGTGGGAAAATATGAGTTTAGAATACGAATACTAATTAACGGAAGAAAATCTATAACATTAAAATCAGGACGACAGAGTTATTTTATTACCGTTTCATTAATTATGTAAATCAGCTGTATTGCATTTTGCAATTCTAAGGCCATGATGACGGTATCATTGTTAGAAAGCGTACAAGTTAATTAATCTTTTACATAAATATTCAAAGCAAATTCGCTTTGAGTTTGTTTTAGATATTAAATGAAATGATACTGATATATCTATTGAGATTACTTTAACTTCAAAGATCAAGTGGGTAATCATCAATTATGTGTGTGTAAAATGAAAGGTAAATTAAAAGGTAAATTAAAGCTAGCACTACATGCTCTATAAAGCTCAAATCAAATAAAATGCAACACTGCTTTGTTAAAGGCGTGAGTCATTAATTTTCAAGAAAGCATTTTGCAGAGAAAGATAGTAAAACCGAAAAGGCAACAACTTTGTTCATTTTCCCAATTGCATAATGTCGTCTTTTCCGGCGTAATTAAATAAATAATACAATTTTATTACAAATTAAGATGATATAAAGTATAATAAAAATTTTAAAAAATGGAATCGGGAATAGTGTCCCGCTGAATAAAAGAAAGAAACAATAAAATTTTAATGTGGGGCGCGGTGTAACTGTGTCTCCTACTATTTCAGTCCAAAATAAAAAATTATGGGACCAAATTCAAAAAAATATATATTAATAATTTGGGGGCGTTGTTGCCATCAGCGTCCCGCGGTTAATGTTTAAAAAGAAATTTGGGGGGTGGGTCGCGGTTGCCACCAACGTCTCTAGTATTTTTGTTAAAAAAAAAAAGAAAAACGGGACGCAAGACCTAATAAACTGCGCCTCTCCTCTTCCTCTCGCCTGTCTTCATCTCTTTCTCTTTCTTTTACATTTGGAGGAAAAAAAACCTCCAGCGACAAGCTCTATGCAGGCGGCGGCAAGGCAGCCAGCTTGTGTTCACAAGGTAATTTTTAACCTAAAATTTTAATTTATTATACAAAAATTAGTTATTTTGTAATAAAATATATTTGCTTTTAGAAATAATTATTTGTCGTTGATGAATATATAATTTTATTTGAGAATTTGAGTTTAGTTGTTAATTATCTATAAATATTGAATTTATTTGTTTGTGAAAAAATTTATAATTATTTAAAAATTTGAATTTATTCGTTTTGTGTTTAGTTGTTAATTATTTATGAATATTGATTTTATCTGTTCGTGATAAGATTGTTAATTATGTGAAAATTTATTCGTTTTGTGTTTAGTTATTAATTATTCATTAATATTAATTTTATTTGTTTGTGAAGAAATTTCTAATTATGTGAAAATTTTAATTTACTTATTTTGTGTTTATTTGGTAATTATTAATGAATATTAATTTTATTTGTTTGTGAGAAAATTATTAATTATGTGAGATTTAATTTTTTTTTGTTTGTGAAAAAATTATTAATTATGTGAAGTTTTGTTAATTATTTAAAATCTATCCTTGTAATTCTTGGTCAATTTTTATATTTTAGAAGTAATCGCACATATGACGAATATTTCTTCTGACAATGATTATGACATGTACGCATCACTGCTACGAGATGAAGGTAGAACAACTACTGTCGATTATATAAATTTAAATCCCACCGAGCATCCCCCACTTGTGATCTCGGACTATACCGCTAATTAATTTGGACCGGATGAAGGTTGCGATTCATAACAGAGCTTAGATGAATTAGATGATGGAAATGAAACAGACGAGGAGTTCTTTCAGTTGGGCAGTAGTCTACCAAATGAAAATTATTTTGAACCCAACGTAGTTGAACGTGGCCCTACAACCCATAAACGAGTGGATGGGGGATTGGGACTTTAAAAGAACATACCATTTTGATTGTGAGTACGAAGACATCCCTATTGATTCTATTGGTGTCCCTCAACAGGACCACTACTACGACAAAGATGAAGGAGTGTTGAGAAAAGGCATGATATTCAGAGATAAGAAAAAACATATGTGAGCAACCTAAAGATTTGGAAAGTTGTTTTTATTACGAAACCACTTGGGGAGAATAATCTAAATATTCTAAGTTCATCAAGTAACCACTCACCTGGATGCAAATGGTGTTTTCGTGGTGCTAGTTTTCGTAAATGAAAGGGTGATTGGGAAGTCACCAGACTGGGTTCTGCGCACAAATATCTTGCATCTCTTACATGTGATGATCACCCCAATTTGTACAAAAACATGATTGCTATACTTATTACCACTCACATCGAAAGAGATCCGCTATATAGCACCTGGCATATCCAGATTGTTGTGGAACAAGAACATGGTTATAAAGTGCCATATCACAGGGCATGGAAAGGTTTGCGATGAGCTCGTGAAAATATGTACGGGACGTGGGAGATGTCGGTCCAACATTTATCAAAATACATAGAGGCCTTGCAGACATACAACCTAGGGACAGTGGTCGAGTGGCTACATAAATCTTCGGGAGTACTTGGTGTGCATATGTTAAGATTTGTATTTTGGACATTTAGACCTTGTATCGAGGCTTTTAGACATTCTTGCAAAGTCATTAATGTTGATAGAACTTTTTTGGTTGGAAAGTACAAGCACACGTTGTTTATGGCATGTACAATTATTGCAAACCAGCAAGTTATTCCACTAGATTATGTAGTTGTTGATTCAAAAAGTTATAACTCGTGGCATCGGTTCCTTCACATGGTTGAAAAATATATTATTCATGATATAGGTTTGTCTTACATCTGACTAACATGCTGGACTATTTAGTGCACTAAAACAAGTTCTGGAATTCCTGCCACCTGCTAGATATAACTGTTTTTTATTTACGACATGTCTCTTCTAATCTCAGTACGTATTTAAAGCCTGTGGCATTTAAGGATATATGTTCAAAGCTATATCAGAACCTAGAGTTTTATTCTTTCGTAAAATAATGGAGCAGATTAAAGTCTAGGATCCAGGAGCATTTGCATACTTGGATGATATTGATAAGAGTAACTGGACACTATGCCACGACGGTTGCAAATGGTGTGGGACCATGATGACCAACATGCCTAAGTTCACCAACGGAGTACTGAAACGTGCTAGATGAATTCCAATAACTACTCTCGTCCGAATCACATTTTCCCGAAGTACACAAAATTTTTATAAATGCTTGGCCAATGCGACAAGAGTAGAGTGAATGCAACAATTTTAACTTGATAATATATACAGCATATTCAGGGCAAGACAACATGCTGAGACATCTTACCAAGTTACGGGATATAATTGGATGACACAAACAACCAAAGTTTCCACAGGGTCGATGGAACAGTTCGTGCTCAAAACTCTTGGTTGTCCTTGTCGAGTGCAGAATACTCTCGTGGTAGATTGTGGAATAGTGGTATTTCGTGCTCTCATGTAATCTGAGTATGCACCAATTTTAGAGTGAATCATGTAGTTTACGTGCAAGACTACTATAGCACTGTTGCGTACCTACGTACATACTCTGTTGGGGCTTTTGAACCGTTGCCCGATGCAGAGGACTGGAATGAAGCAATCTTTGAATTGGTTCATGATCCAGATACTACGAGGCCTAAAACTGTTGGACGACTCAAGAGCAATAGTATCCACAATGAAATGGATCAACCACAAATATGCACAAGACAACAATATCGTGCGTAAGAGGTGGCTAACACATCATAATATGGTAGATGTCCGAGTTCTAGACATTGATGTTAGATAAGACGATAAGTTTTCCATTAGTCTGATGTTGTAATTTACTTTACTTTTCTGCTGACAATCGTTTGAAACTACTTGATGATGGAATTCACATTGCTTTGAATATTAATAATTATTATTGTATGAATTCATTAAGTAATATTTATATTTGGGAAATAATGTTTGTTGTATGAATTTATTAACTAATATATATCCGTGGAAAATAATATTTTTTTGATTGCATATATTTTGTTATTAATAAAGTACTTATATCATGAAACTTTTCATCTGATATTGATTTTGATTAATGATATGCATTTATTTTGCAGATGGTATCATTACATGGTGATCACTTACATTGATCGAACAATGTTGCACTTGGCCAGATTGATGGGGTTGTTACGGTTAAGCGTGCAACATCTCATATCTTTTGGGATTTTGGTGACGAGGATAGCTATTTGCATCCTTGAGTTTTGTCAGTACTAGATCGTTGGGGGTTTTATGGATTCGCACGTTGTGGACCGATTCACAGATTATAAAATCATTTTATAATAGCATTGGTTGAGAGATGTTGCCGCAAGACACATACTTTGCATTTGTCTGTATAGACAGGCGACAGTCACCCTAAAGGATGTTGCCATAATTTGGGGTCTTCCGATCGAAGGTGCCCCAATGATAGGCAATGATGTTCAACATTCCAAGGAGTATTGGGCTTAGTATCTTAGGCACTACATAGGTATACAAGTTGATTATGAGGAGGACATGAGAGGTGAGACTCGTCTGAGACTCTTAACATTGAGTGAGTATCTTAGAATCCATCAACCAAATGATGACACGCCGCAGGACGAGTTGTGAAGTACGCGTGTAGGATTGCACTGCTATAACTTGGTTCTATATTGATGCCCGATACAACCAACAAATATGTTTCCATTCTATACCTATGTCATTTCGTGGATGATGAGATGGCCTCAAGTATTAGTTGGGGTGTAATGTACTTGCATGTTTATATCGTGAGTTGTGTAACGCTGTGAATACCCTGAGAGGAAAATGATTATTGGTCCACTATATTTATTGTAGATTTGGGCTTGGTCTCGAATTTCCTCTGTTAGAATAGAGTTTATATGGCCCATGCTTGATCTTCAGACCGTGTACGTTACAGTCGAAGATGTCATATTATCCGTATCGCCATATGGTGCTAGGTATAACATGTTACTAAATACTCAATATGTATTTGTTAGTAATAATTCAATTTTAATAATTTGACTTGAATATTTATTTAAATGGATTGCATGAAATAATCATACATGGAGCTCTAGATATACATTACGAGTATTTCAGGAATCACTTGATCGATTGCGTGAATTAAAGGTAACGTAATAAATAAACTTTATATATTTATACGGCAAAAATTGATGATAATTATTTAAATGTGCAGTGGGCATGAGAACCCTATGATATGGGTGCACCTGAAATTTGTATATTAGGTGAAAGATGTTGAGTGAAAATTATTTGAGCAAGTGTCCACTCATATGATGGTCAATTTTCGAGGTCTAGTTTCTTAATTGAGCAACCCGATAATTCGGTATACGCCAGAACATACCAGATACCAGCATAGTTGATTTAGAAGAATTGCACACTGTCTCTCGAGCACATGATCATTAAGTTAAGAGGACTTCACGTCATTGTGACTGGGTTTGTGCATGGGATTTATGAGAGGTTACAAAGCACTCCATTTCAAAGAGATGCGGGTACGGTGCACGAATATTTCAGATCGTATCAACAAAATATTCGTTTCATCTCCCATTTGGAGAGGGAGATACCAACCATCCGACGTTAGTGTTCCTGACGACATTGCAAATCTTACTCACTTTGTCCCCACTCAATAAATTTATTTATTTATTATATTTGATGTTAAACCTTCTGTTGTTTGTAGGGTACTTGGAGTTATCGACTCGACCGTGTTGCGTCAGATGCTAGAGATGAATATTTTGACTCTTATCATCGTACACATGATGTAGTTCATGCGTACTTGGCGGGTACGCCTACCCCTACCCCGTCCTTACTTGAAAAAGTCATCCCCATCCCCGCCCCACCCCCGCGGGTATATAAGTTACACCTGTCCCGCCCCCAATACCCAATCACCCACCCCCGTCCGTACACTCGCTTCATACCCGCTTGTACCCTCCCACATATGATTACTTAAAAAATTAAAAAAAATCACGGAACTTGATTTTTATGTCAACTTAAATATAAAAAAAGGAAATTACAAGAAAGTTCATATAGCATGACAAACATTTAGTTAAAAATAGTTCAAAATAAAAAAATATATATATATTTAAGTAATAATATATGCGGGTTTCAAACGGGTCTCAAATGGGACGGGTACCTGCGGGTACCCGATGAGGAGAACATTATCCCCATCCCCGTACTCACTTCCGCAAAAACCTGCAATTCCATACCTGCCCCCATCCCCATCCCCATCCACACTTAAAGCGGGTAATCCCCATCCCCGTCGGGGTGGGGGCAGGCGGGTCCCCATTTTAACCGGGATTATTGCCATCCCTAGTGGGGAGCTAAAAGAGCATGCTTCAGATCTATGCACGGTATACACATCGGGTAGTGCAAGAAGGACAACACATAGTTCATCCACATCCTCTCATCACAAGGCACCCACAGCCACACCRAGGCCACCATCAATCACCCATCATGGTAAATGTGTGATTAGTTAATAATTATTTATATGTTACATTACGATTAATATTACAATAATATTTTTTTCTCTTTGAATATAAATACGGTTGGTCGATCATCGTCTCATAGACATCCTAGTCCAAATGAGGGAGAGGATTACACTCCTACATTTAGACCATATGGGGTAGAGTTTTGTACTCCTTTCATTATTGGGCAGTCTTTCACCGATATTCTTCAGATAGATAGAAATCGTGGATTCTAGGACTTCACAACTGTAAATTATTTGGGCTTTTCATGACTACACTTCCATACGACACTAATTCAATATTAATATTTGAGACGTCATACTAATGAGAGTTGGGGTGTACATGCAAATGAGGATGAAGAAGGTGACACGTCAGAGGAAGGGGATGAAGAAAATGACACACTAGTGCCAATTCAAGAACCACCTTGTAATGTGCCATGTAGATTAGGGAAAAAGTTGCATCGTGACGAGGAGCTAAAAGAGCATGCTTCAGATCTATGTACGGTATACACATCGGGTAGTGCAAGAAGGAAAACACCTAGTCCGTCCACATCCTCTCATCACAGGGCACCCGTAGCCACACCTGGGCCACCATCAATCACCCATCACGGTAAATGTGTGATTAGTTAGTAATTATTTTATATGTTACATTACAATTAATATTACAATAATATTCTTTTCTCTTTGAATATAAATACGGTTGGTCGATCATCGTCTCATAGACATCCTAGTCCAAATGAGGGAGATGAAATATCTTTTCTCTTTGAATATAAATACGGTTGGTCGATCATCGTCTCATAGACATCCTAGTCCAAATGAGGGAGAGGATTATGTTCCTACATTTAGACCATATGGGGTAGAGTTTTGTACTCCTTTCATTATTGGGCAGTCGTTCACCGATATTCTTCAGATAGATAGAAATAGTGGATTCTAGGACTTCACAGATGTAATTTATTTGGGCTTTTCATGACTACACTTCCATACGACACCAATTCAATATTAATATTTGAGACGTCATACTAATGAGAGTTGGGGTGTACATGCAAATGAGGATGAAGAAGGTGACACGTCAGAGGAAGGGGATGAAGAAAATGACACACTAGTGCCAATTCAAGAACCACCTTGTAATGTGCCATGTAGATTAGGGAAAAAGTTGCATCGTGATGAGGATAATCTATCCCCCCCCCCCCCCCCCCCCCAAAGTATATAACTACGGCCTACGTAAAGGCAAACACCTAAGGGGGTGTGGCACAAGAGGAAATTATTGAGACAATTTTATTATTTTTGCATTAATATTATCTATTTTAATTGTGTAGAAGTTTCTCGGTGTGTGATTTAATTTTAAGTTTCTATCATTCAGTAGTTATCAAATATATACATCAAACAAACAACCATAAAAAAAAAAATATAAAATTATAATCTTTCAAGAAGAAACAGTGATTTGGCAAAATAAGAAATTACACACTAGAAAACCATAACACAACGGAGCAACAAACACATGATAAAACATATAGGGCATTAAGTGATAAAACAACATACAACGTTCAGTAATTTTCACTACACATGTTTATTACCCTTCTCACTTCCACTCACAAAGCTTTCATTGTGATTATTTGGATACACTTCTTCGAAAAGTACTTCTATTTTTGTGTGCAAGGGTTCTTCATCAAAAGCATTGCAACTAAATATTCATCCCTTTAGTAATAAATGTCTGCCACTGTTTCTGTTATATGTCCACATTTATTTAAATTCTAGATGTACTTTTCTGCTTCTGTCGAGCAGTCGATCTGAGCTGGGTCAGTCAATCGACTGGACTAGCAGTCGATCGACTGCATCGACTGGCATGGCTGCTCCCGACTCAGTTTTTCTCATTTTCCGCTCTAGACGTCCGCCGGTTGTCATTCCTTGTTCGCGCTAGGTTCCCTTACTTGTCTGTTCCATAGTGAGTCAGATGGAATGCCCTAAATGTGCGTGGGTCCCACTTGGTGATAAAAATCACCAAGGCGGGCAAGTCGGGCAAGCCGGAAGATCAAAATAATAAAAGCGCGGGCTTGCTTCAGAGGTCGGAAGAGTGAGTAGTCGACCACCAAAACTTGATCATCACAAAATGGGTCGACGTACTCCTTCGTCTCCCCGAACGCCATCTCCTCTCTCTCAACTTTAGTAGTAGTCATAGTCGGGCACGAGAGAGAAGGATTCAACGCATCCACCACTACCTCTTCCACCACCTCTGTTCAAGTAATCATAAGGTATCGGGTGGTGGTAAAAGAGGCTCGAGAGTCTCCACATCCTCCAAAACTGGCACAACTTCATCATCCCCGCCAAGAGCAAGTGAACTCGACATTTCAAGTGTTGTTGGAAACCCCAAAGGTGACTCCCCACACATTCCTCTATGACATCTTCAAGAAGCACGAGAGGGGTAACGCCAACTCCCGACCCTCTTATTCCACCACCTTACACACCTATTCCAAAAGACCATCAAAGCTTGAATTGCCTTCAACAAAGGTGGAACCCACCACATCAATAATGGGCATCTTGTCACGACAAAGTTGTCTTAGCTCATCCACCTCACTGGCGATTTGCTCTATTTGAGTCTCCATGCGGGCGTTCATCCGTTTGTCGAAAAAACTCCACGAGCTCGGCTAAGAGAGGCTCTAAGTCCGGGAGTTGGGGCATAGACAAATCTTGAGAAAGTGTGGTGTAAGGATCATCGCTCGAAGTATACGAACTTGAGGTGGGTAAATCGTAAAGGTCGTAGCTCCAAGAATATGAATCATGAGTTGGTGGAGCATACATGTCAAATCTCGGGTAAGAAGAAGGCGGGGCGAGTGGAGCATAAGAATCGCCAAAACTAGGATCATAAGAATCACGAGGCGGTGAATAAGGATACGCGCTCGAATTATAGGAATATGAAGCCGATGGGGAATATGAAGGACTTGGGCCGGAATAATCAAAAGGGTGGGCCCATTCTTGACCGCTCGAAGAATACGGGTCATCATAAATCAAGGGAACCCGATATCTTGGCGGAGTGGTGTACGGATTTGGATATTCGGGAGTTTGGATATAAGGGTCATCATATGGCAAACTAGCTCAGTAGTTTGCCATCTCCGGTCGGATCAATCTAGCGGACCGTGAGGTGATGAAGCGAGCCCGGAAGATACTCGTGGCGGAGGCATCCTTTGATCGTTATGTGTGTGGGCGAGTGGCATTGGATTCTCGAATGAATTGGTCATCGTTTGCTTTCGTCCGAGCAATCGTCTACCTTGCATACACAACACTCAACAAGGGATTACGGGCATCGACCGTAAAACAAAAATCTAATCTAACTACTAACTAAGATAACAAGAGAAGTAATTAAGAACACCATTAGCCTTAATCTATCCCCGGCAAAGGCGCTAAAATTGGATCAAAGATTTCTTATCAATCTAAGAAATCGTCCCCGCAATAATACGGATGTCGATTGTAGAGCGGTAAGTTTTTCCGAGTTGTGTCTCCCGAGGATAGATATTATCGGCGATCAGTGTTTTTACTTAATCTCTTGTTAATCGTGATTAAACTAATCTACACTATGAAAGTATTAAGTCATTGGTTTGGTTTGAGTTTTATGCTAAAGCTTGAATTGAGATGAAAACTTGAAAACACTAACTAATGCAAGGTTAAAGAGAATTAAAAGCTTGCTTGAAAGGACTAATTCTAATGACATTAATTAAAGACTAATTAAAAACCTTAAATAAATTAAAAACTACTAAACCTAAGAAAGCTTGTTAATTGAAAGAGAACATGGAGGAAAAAAAAACAAAGCTTGAAACTTAAAAGAAGTCAAAGAGCAGTAAATGGAAAAATGCCAAATTGATTAAAGAAGAAAGTTTCATACATCTTTTAGAGGCCAAATGTTTGTTTACACATAAAGGGTAAAAAGCTTCAAAACTATGCTACAATGGAGTTTTGCAAACAAGAAAATCAACAAGCTAGAAAATAAAAAGGGGAATTTAAAATACAATGAGAACAATACAAACTACAAATCTAACAACCAACATAAAAGCAATTGAAACAACACAAGAATAACACACAATATGAAGGGGAAAAATTACTACCAATATTACTCCAAACAAGTGCTTCAAAGTCTAGCTTACAATCTTCAAAATACAAAAACAACTTCAACAAAATAAGAATCACAAATGAAGGAGGTGTCATCTTCTCCAACACTTACTAAGAACAACTAACTAGCTAAACTAAACTAACGATTATCAAGTAGGGTTTAGTATGCAAGGAATGGTAAAATGGATTGGAGGAGATGGAACAGGTCCAAAACCACCAAGTAAGGATAAGGTTGGTGAGAAAAGAGAAGGGGGTTTATATAGAGACTGCAGGGGCAAAATCGTCAAAAAAGGCCAAAAATCCAGAAATTCCCTGCAAGGCAGTCGATCGGGCTGACTACCAGTTGATCCACTGCTTTGTGTCAATGGCCCAGCCTACTACCGAGCCGTTGATCTGGGCTGTGTCAGTCGATCGACTGCTTGCCAGTCAATCAACTGGCATGGCTGCTCCTGGCTCGGTTTTCTCGTTTTCCACTCCAACCGTCTGCCAGTTGTCGTTCCTTGTTCGTACTATGTTTCCTTGATTGTCTTCTCTTTTCCTTTCCATATCGAGTTGAATGTAATGCCCTAAGCGTGTGTGGGTCCTGCTTGGTCATTCTACGGCAAAAAACACAAAAACGAGTGAAAAACTACGAAAACATAATAAAAACCGTGCAAATGCTACAAAAATCTAAAACTAGCGAAATAGGCCAAATCGACTCCTAATACTCATAAATGCAAGAAAAACACATGCAAACACGACACAAAAAGGTAAAAAAAAACACGTACATAAACGTGCAAATCAGGTCCCAGAATTATAAATCTTGACAAGACCAAACAATGTTCCATTTAATAATTTGGCTGAGCTTGCTAGGGTCCCAAGGTCATAAATCTTGACAAGATCAAATAATTCTCCATTTTAATGATTTGACTGAGCTTTCTTGGGCTCAGTGTCATAGCTCATTGTTCCAATTTAATAAATTGTCCAAATTTGTAATGTTTCTCCTTTAATTTAATGAAATTGTTTGTTTGTATCAATTAATTACTGTGTCGTCCATTAGCCATGTGAAATATACCAAAAAACTTACATCATCGAATATATTTCTTTTTAGAAGCAGTGTTTAAGGATTATATTCCTTCTTACAACTAGAAGACACCAAAAGAAATACATTCTCTGTATATGTTCCTAGCATTGAATGCTCTATTTAATCTTAATTTTATTTTCATGAAAACTAAACTCAGTAACTATAAACCCACAATAAAATACACTCAAAGAATTTAAAAATGGCATTAGTTGAAACCTCCCAAAATATTCCTAAACCTAAGTCTCATTACTTATACACAAAAACTTGGACCAAGAAAGTGGACAAAAAATTTATTCAGGAGCTTGTGGAACAGTGGGGAATTTCTATTATACGAAGTGTAACACAGCTACAATGTACACGACTATGATAATGTCAATATAGTTTTTAATACGACGTTTGCTCTATCATATTGCGTAGCACGGGCAAATTATCTTCTGCATTACCGAGTCTTTCGTTGGCTACTCATTCAAAGTGGTATATTTTATGATCGAACATAATCTGGTTCATAAAAGAGATGAAGCCATGTGGAACCAAATAATGAGGATTAGTTCATTTAGTTATCTATTAGGTTATTTTCTCAAATTTTTATTTTAATTTAAACTGTTCACATATGTTTTAACTAATATGGCATTTTGTTGTATGCAATATGGGAAGTTTGCAATTACATATAAGTTTGAAGGTGAGGCAGATTACTATGCATTATCGATCCTTTTCCACGAGATAGGTGAGTATCAGGACGAACTGGTGTATGTTATCCCTTAATCTCATGGTCGGTGTTGTGTTCATTTTCAAACAATGAGCACACATCTTGTATCATATTGGATTTTAGCAACTTGTTTAATAAATTGTGACGTTAATAGTGTATTTATATTTTTCTTTATATTTTTATTACCTATAATATTAATCGTTCATGTATGGGGATTAAATCGCTTCTCATTTTATTCGTCATATGAAGTAAATTGATAATTTAACACAAAGTTGATATTACATTATAATCGAAACTCGATAAAGTGGGGATATTTAATGGGTAAAAGTAAATTTTAGTGGGTTAAAGTAAATTCAAATAAATTTAAGTGATGAATTTACTCTTACGCATGTAATACCTACCAGTGAAATGACAACACATTTTGCACAATTGCATTAACTTAACTTTCCACACTCATTGCTATTGTTCATATTTATTTACAAATAACCAAAATCATTAATGTGGATAAAGAAAAATGGGGTCAAGCTGGCATGTGAAAATAGGGTCAGACTAAACTGACTCTTACGCATGTGAAATCTAACAAAGACATGACAACACACTGCTATATCTGCAACATTGATGTCCATTACATTTTCATTGTCATAGTGCTTGAAAAGACCGAACAATGCATTTAATCTGTTTTTAACTTTAGATGCAAATAAATTGAATACATTTCATGTAATTCAAATTTTCTCAATCAATGTTACTGTTCTCCTAAGTTTTGTCCATTCATTGTTATTCGGTTACACCAAACATTGGTCTATATGATAAGACCACACTCAAAACTACTTTTTAGTGAATCAATTTAAAGACTTCAGTGAATAGTCTTTCAACAGTTAAAGTTACTATTCGAAGGTGCTTTTCAAATGTCCAATATGGTTACCAATATGCATTCACTTTTTTTTTTTACTTCGTATTTACTACACATATATCTTAAAAAATTATATACCTATAAAAGGGAATGTTGGAACCTATGTTCCTAATCACATCTCACTTACAAAGTTTTTTTCAACCACCCTAGTCTAAGACAAAATTAAAAAAAAAATGAGTTCCCATCAGCCTAACAATGTACCAAGTTTCGATTTTGAAGAAAATTTCTTTTTCTATGATAAAAATTTAACCGAATGGAGAACCCATATGGATACCGTGCTTGTTGACAAACTCTATGAGAGAAATCTTAATGGACCATACAAACCAAGAAGATGATTACACAACAATATTGATTAGAGTAGATTTGTCCTTATTTTTATTAGTATTTTAGTACGTTTATCTATTTGTTTTTGGTATAAGTTGGACGATTAAAGCATAATTCCGTATTTTTATAGTTCTGACTTATTTTAATCATAATTGATGAAAATAGGTGATATTTCGTTGTTTTCACCTTACAGCTAAGTAACCGGAAGAGTTCAGCGCGTAATAGACGAAGTTCGATGTTCAAGAATAGGAGAACGAGCTTTCCGGTGAAACGAGTAGCAAAAGATCGAGAGACGGAGATAGACGCTCTCTCGCGTCGACTGACGCGACCGTCGACACTCCGTCGATGCGACCCATGACCCGCGTCAGTCGACACAAGGCCGACGTATTGCCGACGCTATGTTCTGAAGCGTCGATTGAAGACGCGTCGACCGACGCAGCATCGACGCAACTTGCTGAAGCATCGATTGAAGACGCGTCGACCGACGCAGCGTCGACGCAACTTGCTGAAGCGTCGATCCATGACCGCGTCAGTCGATGTGCACGCCCAGGCAGCACCGACGCCGAGCACCAGCGCGCGTCAGTCGATGCTACGTCGACGCACCGTCGACGCGACGGCCCAGAATTCGGATTTTAGGGTTTCTTGTGCGCCAAGACTTGCAATATCTATATAAACCCTCTATATTTTGGATTTTCAATAGGAGGGACACTTAATACACTACCACCTAGGGTTCCATAGCTTCCAATAACGATAAACCCACATCTCTTAACGAGATTCAAAGACGGAGATCAAGGATCGAAGAACCACGCGTCCAAAACATCGAATAAGAGTTCGGGATTCAATCTTCACCCAAGATCAACGTTCAAACTCCGGAATAGCTGGAGCTTTTTACCGCTTTCATTAGTTACAATAAGTACTCTAAACTCTTAGATAATTTCGTAGTTAATTTCTTAGTTTAATTCGTAGTTAATTTCTTAGTTTAATTCTAGTTTAATGAGCTTAATCGTGTTTATGCTTGGATATTGGATATTGGTTAATTTAGTTTATTTATGCGAGTTGATTTATTCTTAGTTATTCGTTAATATTAGATTCTTATGATTCGTTGCTTAGTGGTAATTTCTTATGCTCATGCTTTTAGATTTGTTAATTAGGTTTAATTTATGGTTGCGTATTATTGATAGTTTAATTATTGCTCGTAGTTGATAATCTAGTTAGAATAATTAGTTTAATTAGCCTTAGTTTAATTATTGCTTTGGTTTATAATGATCAATTCAAAATCTTTCAAAACCCCAAATGTACATGTATTTTACTTTAGTTCATGAATTGAGAAAAACATCCGAAAGACCGAACAGTTGTTTTCTAGAGAGATACGACTCGAGTCAAACTTATCACCCTACAGTTACCTCGTACTCTTGCAAGCAAACTAATGTGCTTTAAAATTAAGTTTATTAAAAAGGTGTGCACAAAAGTTTTGATCAAAAATTTGGCGCCGTTGCCGGGGAAAGCAACGAGTAGGAATTTAAGATGTTTTTCATTTCATTTTCTTTTTGATTTATTAGTTTCTTTTCTTTATTATTTATATTTTTGCATTTGGTTTTTGCCATTTGGTACGTTGACGTGTTGTTGAGTTTATGCAAGGAAGGCGATCACTTCAACGCGACCTTGTCCCATTCGTTGACAACATTCACCGTTCAAATCCGCCAAGACCAAGACCTGCTTTTATTCCCGAGGACAATTCCTCGACAGCAACTGATTTTTCTTGCGATCAAGTCCCCGACATTATGTTAGGAGCACATTCGGTTCGAAACGGCGATTCACCACCGAGATCACCACCACGCCCCATTCGAAATGGGTATGGTAGTGAACCAATCATTTTGCATGGACAACCACAACCCCGAGCCAATTGGGCTAATTGTAAGCAACACATGGAGAACGTGAGACGAGACGAGGGGAGAAACGAAGGAGTTAACCAGCAGCACAACATAGTCAATCACCAACCCAACATGGCAAATATGAGGCAAAACGAAGAGGTGAACAACAATGTCATGCGTCAACACAACATCGAGAACATGGAATTTAGGAATGAGAATTTTCTGCAGCATAATGCTTATGTTAACAATCAAAGGCACTTGAACGAGTGGTTGGAGAATCAAGATCATGGTTACGAGCAAAACAATTTTGGAAGGAGATACGAGCGCGAGCACCATTACGCGCATGATGACCAGTACGAGCGAGCTGATGACCGAGTTAGGGAACCAAGGGGAGATCGAGCACCAAGACAGCGCGATTTAGCACGTCCCAAGGTTGTACCTTTTAGGTCCGCCATTGTCCTTGGACCTACCGCAAGGGCAGTCGAAATCAAACCACATCAACTTAACTTACTCCCGACTTTTCACGGAAACGTCCATGAGGACCCCTTGGCATTTTTAAACTACTTTGTTGATGAAGTAGGGCGATTTGTAGTTCATGGTCTTCACCAAGAGGAAGTACAAATGATTTGTTTCCCGTACAGCTTGAAGGACAAGGCGAAGTCATGGCTACTATCACTAGAGCCTGGCTCGTTGACTGATTGGGATATGATCAGCGAGAAACTCTTAAATCAATACTATTCGGCCCAAACTACGGGGCATCTTCGGAGGCAGATTGCTACATTTGAACAGTTGGATGGAGAGCTATTTCATGAAACGTGGGAGCGTTACAAGACGCTTTTGCAAGCTTGCCCCCACCACAACTATTCTCCGGAGATAACTAACCAGTTTTTCTTCGATGGTTTATTGGACCATGGGAAACGAGAAGTAGAGATAGCAGCGGGAGGAGATTTTGGAGATTTGATAGCCACCGGGGCGAGGCGGGTGTTGGAAAAGCAAAGCAAAAATCTAGACAAACCAACTCTCGGCCTCGTAAAATGAGGGTTAACGAAGTTTCCATCCCTGATCCTGATTTAGATGACGACAAATTAGTGAAGGCAAAATGTGAGGAGATATTTGACGAGAAATTAGCTGCTTGGAAAGCCGAGCAAGCTAGCAAGGCCACTACACAAAGGATGGACGCAACATGTAACTAGTTTGGATCCCCCCAGCATTCAGCGGATGTGTGTCCAAACAACACTGAGCAGCATGAGGATGTTAACGCAATCCAAAATTACTCGAATCAAAAGAAGTACACACCGCAACGAGATAATCCTCTGTTCAAGTGGGTCCCTGGAAATCCAAATCATATTCTACCTGATCCAAAATATCCACCACCAAAAAATGCTCAAGCACCACCAGTGCCGCCACCACAAAATAATTTTCATACGCAAGGGAAGGCGTCTAATACGACTCAACCAAATGATCAGTTGTTGGTTTGGCAGCAAAATCAAGTGGCCGAGACGATTAGCAATAGAGAGGGACTTACGAAGGTGAACGCAAAGATTGATGAACTCTCGAAGAAGGTGAGCGGAATTGACCATCTTTCCGGTGTTGTGCATGATCTAGCTAAAAACATGGATAGGATGGAAAGAACTATGGGCCAACTAGCAACTGACTTTGCAAGGTCAAATAAGGAGAAGGACAGGCTACCGAGTCAACCGGAGCAAGCGTCGGCGGTTCACGTCCTTCACAGTGGGAAGAAGATCGGCAATGGCATAGAAGACCAAGATGAGGAACTTGTTCCTAAACTAGTAGACAAGATACATAAATCCACCAATAGATACGTGCCTGGTTCCATTCAAGGGACGATTCCGAACAACACCCTTGGCAAGGACGAACTATCACTGCCGAAGCAATCAACGATGCAAGTTAAGGATGCTGTTCCTTTTCCAAGCCGGTTGCGCCCGGCGAAAGAGAACAAGAGGTTCATGGAGCTATACAACCTCTTGAAGAATGTCAACATCAACCTACCACTTTTGGAGGTAATCAAAACAATGCCCGCCTACGTAAAATTCTTTAAGGAACTTGCTTAGAGAGAGAGACGTTTGGCGACGAATCAATACGTACCATTACCAAAGGAGGTTAGCGCGATTCTTAAGAAGCCATTGCCACCCAAGGAACGCGATCTTGGAAGTTTCTGCATCACTATTTCATTGGACAATGGACAAAAAGCAATAGGAATGTTAGATCTTGGAGCAGGGATAAATTTACTGCCATATTCACTCTATCAAGCATTTGATCTTGGACCACTCAAGCCGACAACCATGCGCCTACAATTAGCCGATCGCTCGACCCGACGACCCTTGGGAGTAGTCGAAGATGTTTTAGTACAAGTTGGAGAGCTCGTAATTCCGGTTGATTTTGTGGTTATGGACGTTGGCGAGGTACCGACTAAAGGTACTGAGCATACCATTTTACTAGGACGCCCGTTTATGTCTACTTCCCATACGCTAATCGATGTTCACAAAAGGAGGATGACCATGACTGTTGTGGGCGAAACAGTGACGTTTTCTTTAAGAGATATTCAAAACACTCCCTCCCCTATCATGCAAGAGGATGATTCATTCGTTGATCCCGTTACATCATGCGTAAACGAGTTATGAGAAATCACGACTTTGAACAAACTGAGCGACGGGGACGACGCCGGATTTTCTATCAAGGGAGGGGATAAACGAGTCGATTCAAGCAATAAGTACGACGAGTTTGAGGAGCATATGCACTTAAGTGGAGAAGACTTGATCGAGTTACTAGGTATTGACATGCGCGATATCATAGAAGAATTTGGAGACGATTTCGATGTGGAGCGACCGCATAAACCACCAATAAGTCGCCCAAGTCACGATTCCCTCGACCCTAATAAAAAGTTTAAATTTTTACGCAAAAAGAACAAGGGCGAGGCATATTTCGACGATTGGGCGAGGGAGAAGAAGAAATCGAAAGAGGTTCGCACGAAGGAAGTTAAAAACTTGCAGTTTGAGGTTGGAAATTTAGTACTGTATAATCACGAGCGTAAATATGACCCGGCTGATTTTAGAGCTGCATAAAGCGGACCATTTTCGATAGAAGAATTCGATGATTACGGTGTAGCCACGTTGTATGATGAAGTCGGAAAATTATCCTTTCAAGTTCACAAGCATAGGTTGAAACCTTATTATGAAAAAAGGAAGAAGAGTTACGATCATAACTCGGCGGAGTTTGGAGATCCACCGTACGTTTGGAATTAAACGAGCAAAATAGCGTCGAGCAAGCGACGTTAAAAATTGTGCTTCTCGGGAGGCAACCCGAGCATTATGTATCCTTTTGTATTTTATTTTTATTTTATTTATTATTTTATTTTGGTTTTTATCTTTTTAGAACAGATGGAAGAACTCGGACGAGGAGGATTGATCAAACATGCGAAGAAAAAGACGCCCATGATTCCGCCCGCGTCGACGCCAAATGCCAAAGAGAAAAATCTCTGTCGCGTCGACTGACCCGGGCGTTGACGCAACGTCGACGCGAGCCACGCGCCCGGCCCAGAAGCACTTAAATTTGGGTTTTGCCCGACCGACCCGACCCATAGCCTCTTGACCCGTGCGGAAATCCCAGAAAAACATCTTTAAAATCATCCCAACCCTTCCCTCTTTCTCTTCTCACTTCCTTCTTCTTCTAAATTTAAAATTTTTTTAAAATTCTTGCACTCTTCAACAAATTTTCACTTTCTTCAAATTTCCAAGCACCCCAACACTCACAAACCCAGAAATTCATTCAAACTTCTTACATACAAGCCACTTTCTCCAAAATGGGCTACAAGAGTTGAAGCAAAATTTGGGCAATTTTCCGGAAACGGGCGAAATTCGAGCTACAATTGTTGAGGTACTTCGCTTAAAACTCTCTTGGGACATTGTTATTGTTGTTTGGTTGTGTTGGGCAGTTTTTGGTGCAAGGATTGTTTGAGTTTTTAGTTGGTTGAGCACGCACGCCAAGTGTTCGACAAAATTCCCCAAAGAACAAAAAGTTTTATTTTTCAAGAATTATCATTCCCATTCCCATTCGCTTTCGTATTGTTTGATAATGTCTCGAGCGGGTAAACGTAAGGATATCTCGAGGAAATATGGAGCACCGTTCCCAATTTTTGACAAAAAGGAAGGGGACATGTTCAAGAATATTCGCAAGTGGGGTTTCGCTACGCATAGGATTTTGAACGTCCAAGGACTTGCGGACGAGGCCTCGAATGGGTCGGAACACCACACCGATCTTTCGCGTCATGTAGATGGGCTTGGTTGTGGGTACTTCGCCCAAATGCACCTTCCCGGATTTAGAGAGCTTATGCTCGAGTTTTTCTCCACTTTGGCAATTCGGAATGACGAGACGTTTACTTGTCGACTAGGAGGGAATGATGTTAGTGTAGACGAGGAGATTTTTGGCCACATTTTTGGTTTCCCGACTGTAGGGGACCACCCGGTTGGAGTTCAAGGCTTCGATTTAGCCTCTTTTGGGGGGATGATCATCGGGGGAAATACGGGCGATTGCAAGTGTTTTCCTTGCTCGAAAATTCAAGACGACGCCCTTTACGTTGCCTACAAGATCCTCGGGCACATTATTTTATGCAAGAATGAGGCCACCTACGCGACCAAAGCCGAGCTTTATGTTCTACAATGCCTCGTTGATGGTCGTCAAGTCCGGTTGTACCCGCTAATTTTGCGAGGACTTTACAACGTCACTAAGGGTACTCCGGGAAGCAAGTCACCACTTCTCTCATTTGCGCCATACATTACCGGCCTCGCCCGTCACTTCGGGTTCGATCTGGCCAAAAATGGACTTAGCCCACTCGGGACCACTTCATTACCTCTTACGCGTGCACCGGCACCCCGAGTGAGGTCGTCGACTAGAGGAGGATCTTCGTCTCGACTACACGATGACGACGATGATGGCGATGCGGATATGGAGCAAGCCCGCCGTTCTACTTTGGGCCCGAGTCCCGATTGGAGCCAATTTTTCGACGAAAACCGGGCATTTCAAGTGAAGATGTTCGATAAGCTCCAAATCATTGACGAGAAGATTGATGCGAACCACGACCAAAACCGTCGGAATTTGAAGAAGATGCGAGCTCGCATTTCGAAGCTCGAGGAGCGATTTGAGGCGGAATACCCCACACCTAGCATGGATGTCGACGAGAACCCCAACGAGGATGATGAGTCCCGCGAGTTCTAAATCTCATATCTTTATTTTTATTTATGCTTTATTTATAAAAAAAAATAAAATGGAAAATATAAAATCCAAAAATATTGTTATTTTCTTTGTTTTCGTTTGTTTTGTTTTTCTTAGGGCATTTCGCATCACGTACGTTGAAGAAGTGGCCAATTACATAAATTACGAGTAGCGGCTCGACTACTAATATTTCAGGGATATTTTCTTTTTCCTTCCTCTTTTTGATTTTTGGATGTATTTGAGGCAATCAGGAGATTGCCGGGATTTTTAGAGAGGGGGTGGTCGAGTGTGATTTGTATTGATTAATTGTGTAATTTTTATTTGATACTTGGCCAGTAATAATTATATGCTTAAACGTGATTAATTGTTATTTCTACGCTTAATTGTGTTTGTATGGCATGCCTGTCGAAGTTGACTAAGTATGATTATTTGTTTTCGTCTTTGAGCGTGCATAAGTGCATAATTTTTCAATAAGCTTAATTTATATATTGTAAAATGGTACTTGGACGAAGTTGATTTCACAAAACCTTAAAGGCAGCGTCAATTCAAAATTTCTCATGCAAAAAGCCAGCGAGTAGCCTGAGTGTTTATCATCATTGCATGTACGTGAATAAGTTTCAGTCTTGATATCTCTTTGATACCGCTGTGTGTAGTTGACTTTGAAAATGAAGTTAAGGCGCATATAAAAACCTATTCCGACCATATCCATATATTTTTAGCCACTATGAATTCCGAATGAGCCAATCATAGCCAAATATCCATGCCTGTAGCCATGAGTGTTTTTGAGACGACCCCTACAACCCATTAAAAGCGTGGGGTAGGAGTTCGTTATTTTTATTGGTTATTTAAGTCTTGGAAATTTTTATTAGGAATTTATGATTTTATGAATTTTTGTAATCTAGGACCACCATCCAAAAAGAAAAAAAAAATAATACCCCATAAAAATTAAAAAAGATAATAATAAAAGGGGAAATAAAAAAAATATAGTAATAGGATGGTGGATAGTGTTGATTAATTGCCTATGCGCTTGTAAAGTCTTGAGTCTAATTGTTTATTTTATGAAGCCTAATGTTTAGAAGGCAAGAGTTGTGTAAGAAGCATGCTATAAGCTTCAATTGTACTTAAATGGTTTGAGCGTTCAGTCGGTTTACGAGTTTTGAGTTGAGGAATAGCCTATGTTTGAAAGGCTACGTTATGAGTGTTAAGTGGGATTTTTATTTTTGAGCGAGGTGAAGCAATTTGCTTCTCGTTTAGATTAGGTTGAGTGAGCGATTAGCCACACGACTTATATATTCCACACCCGTCCAAAGAGCCTTACACTACAACCCGTAAAGACCTTTTCTGATTCTTAGTTTTGATAGCACACTTAATTTGCGATTGAGAAGAGATTGATTTTCGGTGCTTACTTATTGTTCATGTAATTGTATGATTTGAGTGTATACACGTCCCATGCAGAAAATACTTGAGTGCTTTTGAGCGTACTTATATATATTATCCTTCGTGAGGAAGCATGATTTTATTTTGAAGCGACAATGTAATAATAGTCAAGTATTTGACATTGCGTAACTTGTACTTATATATTCAAAATTATGTATGTAGCATAGCACGACTCTTTGCTTGAACTGATTTTCATTCTAGTTATACTTTGAAATCATCGTTTGTTCGAGGAAGAACAAACCAATAAAGCGTGGGGTAGTTGATTAGATTAGATTTGTCCTTGTTTTTATTAGTATTTTAGTACGTTTTTCTATTTGTTTTTGGTATAAGTTGGACGATTAAATCATAATTTTGTATTTTTATAGTTCTGACTTATTTCAATCATAATTGATGCAAATAGGTGATATTTCGTTGTTTTCACCTTACACCTAAGTAACCGGAAGAGTTCAGCGCGTAATAGACGAATTTCGATGTTCAAGAATAGGAGAACGAGCTTTCCGGTGAAACGAGTAGCAAAAGATCGAGAGACGGAGATAGACGCTCTGTCGCGTCGACTGACGCGACCGTCGGCACTCCGTCGAAGCGAGCCATGACCCGCATCAGTCGACGCAAGGCCGACGCATTGCCGACGCTATGTTCTGAAGCGTCGATTGAAGACGCGTTGACCGACGCAGCATCGACGCAACTTGCTGAAGCGTCGATTGAAGACGCGTCGACCGACGCAGCGTCGACGCAACTTGCTGAAGCGTCGATCCATGACCGCGTCAGTCGACGCACCCGCCCAGTCGACGCGCACGCCCAGGCAGCACCGACGCCGAGCACCAGCGCGCGTCAGTCGACGCTACGTCGATGCACCGACGCCGAGCACCAGCTACGCGACAGCCCAAAATTCGGATTTTAGGGTTTCTTGTGCGCCAAGACTTGCAATATCTATATAAACCCTCTATATTTCGGATTTTCAATAGGAGAGACACTTAATACACTACCACCTAGGGTTCCATAGCTTCCAATAACGATAAACCCACATCTCTTAATGAGATTCGAAGACGGAGATCAAGGATCGAAGAACCACACGTCTAAAACATCGAATTTGAGTTCGGGATTCAATCTTCTCCCAAGATCAACATTCAAACTCCGGAATAGCTGGAGCTTTTTACCGCTTTCATTAGTTACAATAAGTACTCTAAACTCTTAGATGATTTCGTAGTTAATTTCTTAGTTTAATTCGTAGTTAATTTCTTAGTTTAATTCTAGTTTAATGAGCTTAATCGTATTTATGCTTGGATATTGGTTAATTTAGTTTATTTATACGAGTTGATTTATGCTTAGTTATTCGTTAATCTTAGATTCTTATGATTCGTTGCTTAGTGGTAATTTCTTATGCTCATGCTTTTAGATTCGTTAATTAGGTTTAATTTATGGTTGCGTATTATTGATAGTTTAATTATTGCTCGTAGTTGATAATCTAGTTAGAATAATTAGTTTAATTAGCCTTAGTTTAATTATTGCTTTAGTTTATAATGATCAATTCAAAATCTTTCAAAACCCCAAATGTACATGTATTTTATTTTAGTTCATGAATTGAGAAAAACATCCGAAAGACCGAACAGTTGTTTCCTCGAGAGATACGACTCGAGTCAAACTTATCACCCTACAGTTACCTCGTACTCTTGCGAGCAAACTGACGTGCTTTAAAATTAAGTTTATTAAAAAGGGGTGCACAAAAAGTTTGGATCAATATCACGTGAATTTTGTTGGAAAAAATCAATGCAACGTTCAGAAAAGATTTCACCATGGATGAAAATAATCGCTCGAGTTGAGCTTCTTGAAGAATGATACAAATATTTTTGATAAAAAAATTGAATTGCATTTGTCAATACCACAACCTTCATTGGAAATTCGTCATTACGATTGTTATCATATATTTAATATCAAATTATTGGTAATATATTATTTTAAACTTATTGTATTTGAGTCTCAAATAATTTTTTTTAATTTTAAGAAATTATTGTGATATACACTTATATAAAATAATATGTTTATTTATTTTCCCTAATGCAATATAATGAGATACTTAAATTTAAAAATTCATGAATTTTTAAATAAAACAATAAAAAAATTGATAAAAAGAAAAAAGATTCTTTGAATTTTTTCTCACCTTGCGTACTTTTCTTTCTTTTCTTTTATTTTTTACAAAAACACCCGGGACGCTAATGGCAACCAACGTCCCGCCCTTAAATTTTTTTTAACAAATTGACCCAGGATGATGTTGCCACCCAACGCCCCGGAATTGAGTTTTTTTTTACAGATTGACTTCGGGATGCTGGTGACAACAACGTTCCGAGTTTTTATTAATTTTATTTTTTTAATTTGGCCTATATTTTCATTTCGGACTGAAACAGTCCGGGAAGCGGTTGCTAGCCGCGTC
>BMAC01000185.1:159649-175264 GCA_014905375.1 Phtheirospermum japonicum
ACTGCAGCACCATCTCCGCGTTGCAACGAGCCATAACCGCCATGGCTGCCTTCTTTTTCCCAAACCCCGAAAACCACCTATGCGAAGGGATTTCTATAGACATGATCACTATGATATTTCACAAATCACATGTTTCTATGCATGCACTATTTCCATGAGAACTAATTTTTAGACGAACTATAGATCCCTATGCACGATGAACTTTACAAAACCCCATGTAATAATTTTAGGACAATGCCTCCGAGACGTACTCCTAGAGGTCAAAACCTAACCAATGCCATGAATCAAGGAAATGATACGAACCAAGCTCATGCTACTAACCAAACATCCCATACAAATCAAGCTGGTCAGAGTATGAATGATGTGGTTGTGCCCATGAACAATCATGCTCAAATAGTGGAGCAGTTTCGCCGCTATGCACCCCCCACCTTTACTGGGAAAGAGGAAGCTATTTACATTGAGGATTGGCTCCGTTCTCTGGAACGAACTTTCAAACTACTGGATTGCATCTATGTTCAACGAGTGATTTGCGCTGAGTATCAACTGACTGAAGGAGCAGATCGATGGTGGGAAGGTTATTGGAGAACCAGAACTGAGCAAGAGCGTGAAGCGCTAACTTGGAGTGAGTTCAAAGAGATTTTGAGAGGTCAATACTACCCAAGGTTTTATCGTGAGCAAAAGGAACGTGAATTCTGGGAGTTAAGGCAAGAAGGGATGTCGGTTACGGACTACGAGGGGAAGTTTACCGAACTGAGCCGATTTGCAACCCACTTGGTGGATACCGACTTAAACAAGGCTCGTAGATTTCTGGATGGGATGCGACCAGGAATTAGGCATATCCTCAAAAGTCATGGGGATTTATCGTATGCCGAGACAGTTAAGCGCGCACAAGAGATAGCTYCTAGCCAAGATATGGATCAAAAGCAAATGGAGAATTCGAGAAAGAGGAAAGGTGAAGAATTGAACCGAGGCGAGAATAAAAATCTTGACAAACAAGGAAAGAAGGATYGACATAATCAAGRCGGTCAACCTGCTAAGCCCYTTTGTGGGAATTGTGGGAAAGGTCACTTTGGAGAATGTCTAGCAGGGAAGAATGCATGCTTTCGCTGCAAGCAAATAGGGCATCTGGCTGATGATTGTCCGGTTTTCGGCAATACTAAGTTTGCAGAGAAGAAAGGACCAGGAGGAAGGGCTCGAGTGTTTAACATGCGACTGCTGAATCGGGGTAAGTCTATCTGAATTTCGAGGACGAAATTATTTTTAGGGGGGTAGGTTGTAACGCCCAAGTTTTTATTTTATTGAGCCTAATTTTTTTTCTTTTTCTTTTATTTTATTTTAATTTTAATTTTATAGTTTATTATTTCTAGTTCAATAAGCCCTTTTATTCAAATCCAATTACATTATATTTATTTTATTCTATTTTTACCAAAACCAAATTTAAACAATATTATTTTTATTATTTTATTTTACAAAGGCCCAAATTCAACATCATTTTGTTTACAAAATCCTAACCCAAGCCCAATCCAAACCTTATAACTTGGCCCAAGCCCACCACAACTCTAACTTTTCAAAACAAAAATGAATTCTTTTATTTAATTATTTTGTCTTGATTTATATACCAAAACCTTATCCCCAACATCCACACTTTCAACATATTTTTGCAGCCACACATTACACACTACTCCACAAACAACTCCCCCACACTTCAACCTTTCAACACCTACCATCATTCGGTTTTTCTACATACATCAAGCAATAGGTAAAAGATCCATCTTGTTTCTTTTTCAAAACAATTCTTCAAGAACCCATCTTAGTCAACGACTGCCGAGTCAAACCCGAAGTCGAACCCCCACTACCAGCTGCGCGAACGGGCCCAAGGTCGGGCCTCGTCGTCGTGCTGCCACCACGACCATTTCAAACCACCACAAACCAGAAACTTTCCCGGCCAGCTTCCAGACCGCGAACACGTCCAAACCATCACAACCACAGCCCCCGATTTTGCAGCCCCGTTTGCAGCCCCCAGTTTCCGATCAAACACCAACCCAACACCAAACCAACCGAAACAAAACCAAAGCCACGTCAGACCAAGCCGGGCCCCATTAGCCGAATCACTAATCGACGGAGCTGAAGAATCCCTACCACCACTGCCGATTCCAACCACAACATCACAAACCATCAACTCCAGCCCGACTCAGTCGCCAAACCCCAAGCAGCCGCGTCAAACGACAGGTGAACCAACCTCCGGCCAAACCCCGAGAACCAGCCCAACCGGACCCCTGCCGAGTCAAACGTCAAGCCCGACTCAGCCGTTCTACAGCCGCCGTCCAACTCAACCACAACCATAGCCAAACCACGGTCGTTCGAAGCCAGCCGGCAAACCCGAGTCACCCCGTCGTCGCCGCTAGGCCCACCGCCAGGATCGCCGCCGCACGTCGTTGCCAGGGGTTCTTGTTGCTGCGTCGATTCGCCATCGCCTCAGCTGCCCTTCATACGCCGCCGCCGTCGTTTGAAGGCGGAGATGTCGCCTGAATCAACCGCGGACCAAGTGCGCGTGGGCGCCTCGATAGGCCCCTGACCCACCGTGGACTGCACCAAGCCAGCCCTGGAGCGCCGCCCGGTTCTCGCCCGAGCCTGAGAGAGAGAGAGCGGTGACGTCACCCACTGAAGCGCCGATGTCGTCCTTTGCCGGCTGCTGCGCCATTGTTTTGGATTTTCTGGCCGGAGGAGAAACGGAAAGAAGGAAGAGGAGATAAGAAGAGACAGACGGGTTGAAGGGATTAGGGTTGAAACCCTTTTTAATCCAAACTTTCCAATTTTAACCAATTGACCCCCAAGACTCTTATTCCTATTCGATTGAGCCCCCAAGCTTTTCCAAACTCCAATTTCAGCCCCATATTTATCCAATTGACCCAAAAGCTTCCAAATTTATTCAATTGAGCCTCCAATTTACCCAAAACTTCAATTTTATCCCTCCAATTCCAAGAACCCGACTAAAACAACCCTATTGGCTTTGTTTTCCCTAACCGGACATTCGATTCATGGCTATGGTTTTATTACCTTTTAAATTATTCGATATAAATATATATAATTTTTAAAACCAAGTACTAAGTTAAATTACTATTTTCATTGTAGGAAACGAGGGTCCTCAAACTTAGGATTTCAAGCACGAGCATCTACATTCGCATCTTTACGAAACTACATTCAAGTGGGTGATTCTAAACTCTTTTCAAAACTACGTTTGTCTATGTTAAATGCGATTGTACGAATTGTCTATGTCTCAATGCAACATTCCATAGTAGCTTTCGAGCTAAAACAACAGTAGCTTTCGGGCTAAAACAACAGTAGCTTTCGAGCTAAATTTATGGTTGGCCAACATCTATGAACGACTGACAGTGTGTTGTAGCTATTCATTTATGGTTTGTATGATTTGTGTTTAATATTGACAAACAAATCCCTAATGAGCGAGTTGAAAGCTCACACCCATTTTTATTAAACTTTTCAGGTTGAGGAGTTGGACGTGGTACGAGGCGGTGGATGCGAAGATGTTATGCTATTTTATTTTCCTTTCTATGGATTGGTATCTTTAGTTTTTGTCAAGTTTAAAATAAGATTGAGACTTGTACTTCTATTTAAAACTCCTTGAATAGTCGAGTACTGCTATTTTGATTCATTAAGTGAATCTCCTATTTTAAATAAATGTTAAGTTTTATTCACGCTTTCGCTCAAATTTATTGTAATTATGATTAATTGAAAACTCACGCCCTTGATTTTTGAATTTTTGTTTATGAAAAATCAAAATTTACACTTTTCGAAAATGGGGCGTGACAGTTTGTTTTTCTTTAATTTATCTAATTGACTAATATTTTGTTATATATTTGACTGGATTAGGTTACCAGTGGAACTGAGTAGCTTGGATACTATGATGCCGTTGCACAGCAGGTGCGAATTTCTTAATTGCTCTTAGTTGTGTTTTGATGTTTAATTTACTTTGAGATTATTATGCGTGCCTCTTGGTGGTTATCTAAAATTACAGAACTAATAACATTTAGTCTGAAGTGCAAAACAGTGAAGACTATTTCTTGTTTCTCAATTGATGTAGAACTTGGTGGTTATTTCACTGATTTTATTGGCCCGTCTTCTATGAGTATAACTTTTGGTGAGTTTTCTTTAAATAAATTTCTGAAAGCATAATATTTCTCTTTCACTTGTACGACAATTTCAAGTGAATATATATGATAATGCACGTCTTATGTTATCATAAACTAATTCATGTATGATAATTTGTTTAATTGTACCAGATCATTTTTCCTGTAATTCCACACGAGAGATGAAACTGGTTTTGTATTTTTATTTTATTTTAATCGAAAGAATATTTAATTGATAAGGTTGTTTTGCACAGTTCAAATTATTTACAATTCATGTTAGTTTTTTAACAATTTTCCTTTTAGGACCTGCAGCAGTTTTCGAAATTTAGCTAATGCGAATTATCTTAATTTATATGTATTTTACTGCAACTAAATAACTAAACCAGAGTCTGATAAACTCTTGCAGTTTTAAATTCTTGTGCTGGAGCAGATTGCATAAGGTTATTTCGGTCCTGCATTGCTTCTTAGGCATAAACAAGAAAATAAGAAGTAAGCAAACACATTTTTTATATTTACATTATATTTACTTGGTGAGCTAATTAGGGGTTTTATTCTATGGGAGTGGATGTAATGAGATTTCCGAGTTACTGAGATTGCGCTTATCTGAGGTATCTGCATTGTAATTGACAATTGAAAATACAGTGAAAGCTTGTTTATGGGCTTCAAGATTGGTGAATGATGGAATCAAGAATGGATCAGTATAAGATCGTGGAGCAGATTGGCCGTGGAGCTTCTGGGGCAGCCATTTTGGTTAATCACAAGCTGAAGAGGAAAAAGTATGAATTTGTGGAGAAAAATAGAGAGTCAGTTTTAGGGATTTTTGGATTTATGAATATTACAATTACAGAATGACGTTTTTTTTTTTCATTTCATTGAAATTTTGATTAATTTATTAATTTCTTCATTTTTCCTAATTTGGGGGATGTAAATTAGGTATGTGCTCAAGAAGACTCAGTTAGCTCGACAGACAAAACGTTGCCAGAGATCGGCTCATCAAGAGGTACTGTGAATATCCTTTAATTTCACTTGACTTGATTTCACCTCTTCAGATTGATAAGTTTTTGTTTGAGTAATTATTTGTAACAGTTCTTAGTTTGATAATTGTTTGGTGTAATTGTACCAATTTGATAATCTTGTACTCTTCTAGGGATCTTGACTATTCTTTCGAGAAGAATGTCAAATTACCTCCGAATTTCGCTGTGATTTGTCTAAATTATTACTTGATCGAAATAATTTCCTTGGTTTTATAACCATTTTCTACATTTTTGGACTCTTGACTATCAAATTGGAATTTATTGCTAATTTCTTCTATTCGACAAATGCAGATGACATTAATCGCACGAATACAACATCCTTACATTGTAGAGTTCAAGGAAGCTTGGGTAGAGAAGGTAATTGTCCACGAACCTTTATATTTCCATTTTCTCTTATTATTCTGTAATTGATCTTGTTCAGTGTCATTGACTTCTTATCCCTTTTTTTTTCCCCTTATGTTATTTACTGAGCTCTTTGTTGGCAAATGCAAAAACAGGGGTGCAATGTTTGCATAGTTACTGGCTACTGTGAGGGTGGTGACATGTAAGTATTGTGTGGTGGATTTTTTTCCCGGAAAGTGGTATACATTTTTATATCATATAAGATGTTTTTCTTCTTATATTTATCCGCTGTCAATTGTTGAACTGTAACGGGGCTGAACTGATGAAAAAGGCCAACGGACAGAATTTTCCGGAGGAGGTTTGAGTTCTTGCCGACGAGATAATAACTATTTCATTTTTCTTCTGTAATATATTTATTTATTATTTCTTAATCATGTACGCCATGCAGAAACTATTGAAGTGGTTCACTCAACTATTATTGGCAGTATTTGCATTCTAAATATGTTCTCCATCGGGATCTCAAAGTAGGCATCTGATTTTAATGCGATTTTTTTTAATTATTATGGTTTCTCTATTAAATTAAATGATTTATTGGAACTAAACTCCTTAGTTTGCTTCTTGACAGTGATCGAATATTTTTCTTACCAACGATCAAGATGTTTGTCTAGGTAAGCTTGGACTAAATTTTTTTTTGATGAATTCAGATTTATATTACTATGCAAGCCTAAACTAATTGTATTTACTTTAAACTTTCATTTTGAGCAGGTGATTTTGGACTTGCTAAAACTTTAAAGGCTGATGATTTGGCTTCTTCGGTACGTGCTTAATATGCATAAAATACATCTGATTTCCCTGGTGGAATTAAATATATTGAAACAAAATCAAGAAAGTTAATATATTTGCTTGTGTTTCCTTTGATTATTTTGTTGGAAACGCAACGGATAGAATTTTAGTTTGCTTAATATACATGCTTAATATTTGATTTGATTATATTTGCTTAATATTTTTGCTTGGGATTTTGGCCTAATTACAGACCCAACTCCACCATCCCACCCTCACCCCCGCGACTCTTCCGAAATTACAAATGCCCCCCTTCGGGTTTGAAATGTAATTTTTTTGTAATAGAATTATGGGATATTAACAAAAGTACCATTGAGGTTTGATCTAATTTAGAAAAATACCTATAGATAACTTTCAAAATTACAAAAATACATCTGAGGTTTGATTCAGTGTGTAAATCAGGGGTCTAACTGTTTATTTTACAAAGTGAAGGAAGGTTTTGGTTTTATTTTTATTTTGCTTCTGAAGGAGTAAATGTAAGATAGAACAAAATCTCAAGGTAGTATTTGTAATTTTGCAAGTTATTTGGGTGTTTATGTAATTAGATTAATCTCAAGGGTAATTTTGATTCAGAATGTTTGTGATTTGTGCATCTTATTGGGCAGAAACATGTGATTTTGATTCTTCTTAATTAGTGACTACATTTTTCTACTTAAATTATTAAAAAAATTTAACACAAAAGGTTGAGAAGATCGACTGTTCTTGACGCCAAAACTAAGGTGATGCCAAGTTCTTACTCCCTTATCAATTTTTCTTAAGCTTGATTTTCTCTATATTAAATTTTAATTCTTGTTTGTTTGTTTTTATTTTTGCAAAAAAGTTTGATTTTTACGGGCTTATTATTATTATTATTATTATTATTATTATTATTATTATTATTATTATTATTATTATTATTATTATTATTATTATTATTATGTTTTTCTATTTTCTGTGAAATGTCGATTGATTTTTAAATGTGTGGGTTCTTTCTTTTTCCTTTTTTTTGGGTTGCAGGAAGAGAATATCCATGGTTGGATGAGCCCAGATAATTCGACACCCATAGTAGAGTGAACCTAATAAGATTGAAAGGCGTCAAATTGTATAAATGTTGTTTTTATACATTTTTTCTTTCTTTTTTTGCAGAATGTGGAGAGCCCACAATTGGAAGGGGCCAGAATGTTTGTCCTCTTCTTCTGTCTCTCTCTTTTAGTGTTTTCCGTATAAGTTTATGGTATTTGTAAGTTGGGATGATCACTTGATTCTCGACCATTTTTCTCTTAGCCAAATGCAAATATCTTAGTATTTTATTTTTGTCACCTTTCTCCGGCTAAGTATGTATATGAATTTACAATTTTATATCGAATTTAAACTATAAGATGAAGAACCAATTGATTTTATTGTAGCAACTCCTACGGTTGACACATGCCTTATCATTGGCTGACAAGTGGCATATTTTTGTGATGTATAAGCTATAATACCCTTCTCTTGAATAATTTTTCTATAATAAATCTTCAGAAACCCTTCTCTTTACATCTTTTCTCTCAGCGCCATGCCATGGCGCCTCTCTAAGTTATCGCCTCTTAAACCTTAATTTCCAACACCGAAGCTTCATTGATATTTCATAGAAGCTTCCTGAAGAAAATTCGGGATTTAGGATAGAGGCAAATCACTTTCGGTTTCTCTCGTGCTCCCTACAGTTAAGACGATTTTCTATGAGGTTTGATCCAAATCTGATTGAACGATTTCTTGCTCATACCTATGTTTGAATGTGTGTGTGTCTGTGTTTGTGCATGGTAGATATAAATTTAGCTTCTTATATAAAGATCTGTGATGCTATGGATTTTGTGCTGGGAAGTGTTTCACTGTGACGTGGCTATGGTTTTTGTAAGTATTTCATTGATCGAAGATGGCGGCGGCATCAGAGGTGGCAGCTTAGCAACCAGTCTAATTCTGATGCCATTGTTACCCAAGTAATTGGTAATGAATTGGTTTAATTTTGTTATCGTGCTCTTTTTTTTTCTCTGCTTTCCCCAAAATGTTAAACACAAGAAGAGAGATCAAATTTATCTGTTAGCGCTGTTTAAGTACTTATTTCAGTTAAAAGTAATATTTAAATTGTGGTCCTCGTATTACCTTTGTGTTTAATCTTGATAGTGTTTTTTAGTTTTCTCTATCTTTTTTGGTGTAGAGGAGTGCAAAAGGGTGAGGATATTGGTGTTGTTTCATATTTTGCAGATTTGCTTTGTACTATAAGCTTCTTTCAACTATTGTTATCGCCGCATTGCTTCTATGTGAATAATTTTAGAGAATTTTTGGTTTCTAATTGATATTATGATTAATATTGGGACTTTAGGGATTTGAGGATCTTGATTGCAATTGTGGTTGTACTTTTACGATTTAGGGCTTTTTTTAATTCTTATTTGATATAGTGATTGGTGTTATGATTTCTTATTGGGGCTCTAGGAGATTTCTGATTTTGATCGTAATTGAGAATATAGATTTAAGATTTAGATCTTTTGTGACTTCATAATACTTTGAATAAATTGAAGGCTTTTGGATATTGATATTTGTTTTTAATTAGAGATTTTTGGGATTTAGTAATTTTGATTGCAGTTATAACTATAAATTTATGGCTGTTAGAGATTGAGATTGTGGTCAAATTAGAGATTTAGAAATCTTAATGAAATTGAGTAGGGAACTGTAATTAATTTTTACCAAATGTCTTTGTTTTCTTTTTTCCTTTGTTTCGGTTATGAAGAAGAATATCCATGAACGTTGATGTTAAAGTTGAGGGGAATATTCGAGTAAAAAAAAATCAATGAAAATAATGCTAATGCAGGAGATGTTGGGAATGCAGTGGAGTCAGGGATAATGTTACAAATCTTATCGCCAATCCTGGATTGTGCTTTCCTATTTTAGAAGGTCTGCTTCCCTGCTTCTTTCTCATACTGTTCAATTCAAATCATATTTTGATAAATTCAAATACTTTTCAGCTAATTTCAGTGATAAACTTACCAGTTCCAATTTCCAACATCTAGCTGAGTTTTCCTAATAAAGATTATTTTGAGCAACATTTTTTGAAATTCCAAGAAATAGACTTTCAATTTTCTTCACTTAATAAGGATAATAGTAACAACAACAACAACAACATTCTTTAAAACTAATTCAAAAACTACCCTAGATGTTTAGCTTAGTAAAAAAAAAAAAAAAAYAGAGACTCAATTAAAAGTTAGACAGTAAGAGGAGTTGATGTTTCGGAAAAGTCCAGTTCAATCAAAGGGAGGACAGAGATTTTGATTTTTTTTGTTAAAAGTGCATGTCTAAGGAGTGATTTTTTAATTTTTTTAAATGCTTAGGTTTTAAATGGGCTATTATTTTTTAATCTTTTTTCTTCTTAAACAATTTAGTTGTTCATTGCAAAAAATTAGATTACATGGCATATTTCTTCTATTTTAATCATAATAGATACTTTAGTTTGAGATTATAAGATGAGAGTGAGTGTGGTCCGCTTTCTCTGTGTGCCTTTACTTTTGTTTGTATTTTCTTCAAAAAATAGAAAAAGGGTTGGGGCTGAGGAGAATACATGATTACCTATCATGTTAAACCTTATTTGAGGCCAAAAGAAATGAAACAACAATATAGTTATATAATTAAGTAATCATGTATTCTCCTCAGCCCCAACCCTTTTTCTATTTGTTTTTTTAAATTTTAAGGGTTAGATAATATAATTCCGGTGAGTTATATATGATCTGTATATGGAAGATAATATAATATTCTCTTAAAGTACCTATATCTATAATCTATACTTTCATACTATAAAAGATAAAAAAACATGGGCCTTTACTGTATTTGGCATTTCATACGTGTTTACTTTAGATGCTATTGATTAATGATTATCTTCTATAAAAGATAATCAAGCATGAGCCTTTACTGTGGTATGTTTTTATTTGTTAATTATATTATTGATGTTATTATATCATGAATATGTACAAATAAATTAAAACATACAATAGAATACACATGTATATATGTGAAGGGAGCACACCTATTAGGGTTTTTTCTAAAAATATCTAAAATATTAGGGTTCCTTTTATTATTTGTTAATTAACCTTTACTTCTCTTTCTTTCTTGAGATATATTAAGCTTGTGGTAAATTTATTTTTTATTATAAATGTTGCAGCTCTGGAGATTTGTCAGCTTTTTTTATTTGTTAATTATGTTATTGATGTTATTATCTCATGAATATGTATAAATAAATTAGATTACACATGTATATATGTGAAGACAACACACATATTAGGGGTTCTTCTGAAAGTATCTAAAATATTAGGGTTCCTTTTATTATTTGTTAATTAACCTTTAATTCTCTTTCTTACTTGAGATATATAACCTTCTGATAAAGTTATTTTATTATTATAAATGTTGCAGCTCTGGAGATTTCTCAGCTTTTTTTGTTTGTTAATTATGTTATTTATGTTATTATATCATGAATATGTATAAAAAATTGAAACATACAAATAGAATATTCGTGTACATACGTGAAGACAACACACATATTAGGGTTTATTTTTTGAAAATATCTAAAATATTAGGGTTACTCTTATTATTTTTTAATTAATCTTTAATTCTCTTTCTTTCTTGAGATATATTAAGCTTAAGCTTGTGGTAAATTTATTTTTACTCTGTTCGCATAGACAATAATATTAATGACTATGGTTCTAACACTATTTGTCAAAATATAGGGTGTGGAACTCTTTTCTAAGCTTGCATCGATAGTTGACAACCGTCAACTTTTGTGCTTTGTTCGTCACTTTGACACTTAATATCAAGGCCAACGAGATGACAGGTACAACATCTTCAAACTATATACTACTGAAGAGCTGACTTTGATTTGCTCGTCAATCACATGTGAAGCTGCAATCACCAAAATAGGAGAATCCTTTTGCAGGCTGGAACATGGGAAGAAAAAAATTGAAATAAATGGGCAACTGAATATATAGGCTTAAGGTGTGGGCCTATATATTCTTGCATTTTTTAATTGTTGCTCTACAAGTCTCTTTTGAAGCTCTGTATAATGTTGTATGGTCATTGATGTGGCAGTTAGGTTAGGAATGAATGGAACAGGAGAGTAACAGAAAGTGAATAGAAAAGTAAACAGGAAAGTCTCATTTTTTATTGTTGGACTGTGAAGGAACGATGTAATATTTTGACGAACCTCATTAATGATGGGAAAAGGCAGCTTGTCGATGTGCTCCCAATGTCTGATTTTCTTTTTTGACACAAATGCAAATCTGTTAAGTCTCTTTTTGTCAAGTCTCTTTTTGTAAAGTTACCCATACAAATTAAATAATCCTTTATTGTGCCTGTTTTTTTTCCTAAATTTCTGTCGAAATTATGCTAAATACTCCTATGAATGGATGGAACAATCCAAGAAAACTCAATTGAAGACAAGTTACTAAGAAGCAATATTTTAACAAACATTTTTTTTGGTTATGCATATATTATGTGCTCATAACAAAATTGTTAATTCTAAAAATTTTATTTACCCTTTCTTAATTCATATTACTATTCATTTAATAAACATTAAATTTCTCAGCGCGGTTGTTTCCTAGTGTATGATAGAAAATGGAAAAAGCCTTCGTGATATTTGGAAAAAACCTTTGTGATGTTTGCGTAGCCTAGGCCATGGATCCACTAGCCATAGAGCTCGCATGGCTGATTTGGCCCGCTTCAGAGATGCACTTTGCACTTTCGGTCAGTGGAAACGAACATAACTGTTCGAGTGGGTATGAGTGAATACACACAAATTTACATAATAAATAGAACCCCAAAATAATCTCACCATTCACATTTGAAAGTTGATGATTGATACTGCGAACAAAATGTGACAACTGATGAAATAAAAGATGGAATGTCCATTTGGAAAGGGTAGTGCTACATGCACAATGACTTTTGACAATGAGAAGTACAATTGCGAAATATCGTGATAAATTGGAATCAAAATATCACGTTAAATTCTTAGATCTTGTTTATTACAAGAAATTGACAAGGGACATTTACATTGCAAATTCACCCGACTCACTTTTCTATCTTCATCTTCATCTCTTTGAGCAGTCGACTCTCTAATATTCCGATGCCCGTCTCTTGTGGTTGCTCCATTCATCATTGTTAGTTTCTCGATTGGCAAAACCATTTTTTTTTTTTTGCATATCAGGACACGAAACCATTCTATCAACTATTTTCACCCAACATAAGTGGCCCATGTACTTATCCTATTTATCACTCCTTGCTCACCTAATTACTGATTCTATTGTTTAATTTATTAAACATAATTTTTCAACTTTTACTCCTTAATGTGATTTTTATTGTAAATGCATACACTTTTGTAATATCTCTTGTGGTAATAGACACAAAACCATCCATTCTGGTTCCGGCAGAACAACTCAAAAGACTGTTTTCTTTAATTATATGTTGTAAATATGGGATTACTCATTTTTTAAAGTTTGATATACACTATCTTTGCTCGAATCAGTGGTGGTTCCAAGATTATAATTTAACTAGGGCGAGTTGATAATATTTGATTTTAAATAATGAAATTTTGTAAAGAAATTTTATTTTATTTCTCCGCGTGGGGGAAATTTACATCGATCTTTTCTAGAAATTACAGAATTCAATTGCAATTATCAAAAACATATTTACAAGCTTTGTGGTATCTGTAGTTCTTATTTTTATTGTTTAGGTTACTATGTATAACTTATATTAGTAGAGATATAGATTGGAAATGAGGAGAGTTGAACCGGAGACAATTTTGGCATCAACTTCTGGGGGAACAGTCCTCTAACAACTCCACTGCATAGCTTCTTTTGTGAAGGAAATATAATAGTATTTAAATAACTAAAGATATTTAAAAAAATATATGCTAGTAAAGCTTTCTAACGGATCCAGCTAGGGCGGTTGATAAACACGGTTTTTACATGCATATTAGAGCTTTTTCATGAGATTTTAATTATAAATTGTGCATAAACAATGTGATTTAATTGTATTTCGTGCATTTGGACATTGTTACGTGTTTTGCTCATTTTGTAGGTTATTTAATGAGTTTTTAGCATAATTGAGATGTCACGAGTTTAAATAGAAATGAAGATTGAAGTGTATAAAGTATTTAGACCATCAAGAGGGCAAGGAATCACGTTTATGAATTCTGTAAGTCAAGTATGTGGAAACAAAGAGCAACCTAATAAGATTTCACGAAAGACTCGAGAAGTGGGTACTAAAATTCTCATAACTTTGACATCACTTATAGTATAAAGATGTGTAATATTTTATTAGAAATATAATTAAGTTGGCTTTCCAATACTTTGTACGATTTATTATTTGGAGTTATATCGAATAAGTTATGATGAAACCAGTGCGAGGTGTCATGGAGTTGCCAAGGGTCGCAGTTGCAAATTTGCAATCGCAAGTTTGGTCATTACTAAACGTTGTTCATGCAAGAGGTCAGATAGGGGTCGTGAATGGCCCAGAAAATGTTGCAAAAATAATATTTTTGGACTTTATGGGGGAGATTTGACTTAAAATTATAAGGAGAGGCTGAAAAACTATCCAAGTACATCAGAAAGGGTGAGAAACACATGGAGAGTGATTGAGAGTAAAATTGAGAGAATTGAAGCAAGCTTGGGAAGAAAACACAAAAAACGCGAAGATCGAATGATCCAATCCATATAATCCTACGAGTTATCTTGTTTATCATGTGTATATATATATAGGGTTGGGTTCAAATGAAACCCTGTCAATATATGTGAACCTAGGGACTTATCTTGACCATTAGATTGGATAATCTTAATGGTTGAGAACATGACATGTCAGCAGGGTAATTATGTAAAATATTGCATTAATTTAATAAAAATGGTATTTTGGACATATATCAACATTTCGAAAGAGCACTGCATTGCTCTTTAGAAAGCACACGTGTAAAGAAAAGAAAAGCACTACGATTGTATACAAAAAAGCATCACAAATTTCGTATATAACGTAGGCAAATTCAAAATTTAAAATAAAACACAAATATTCAACAAACCATAACTTTCTCAATTTTTATTCGTTTTAAATAAAATATATATCTAATTAATCACATTCTCAAGATCTACGATTTAAGATACATATTGCATGTTTAAAAATGTAAAAACAAATAAATGTAATTAAATTAAAAAAACTAGATAGTAAAAGCATCGCACATGACTGATTTTAGCACTACAGTGCTATATAAAAAGCACAATGAATCTGGACATAATTGCACTGTGCAATATTTGGAGTGTTTTTCCTTATATTGTTACGGTGTTTTTGAACTACACTAAACACTGCTTTTTTTTTAATGGTGCAATAGTTATCTCTCTTGGACATATCTTGTACTACCTAGAAATCACTAATCACTACACCCTAAACAGATTTATTAAGAAAACAATCAAGTACAAGATTCAATTTTGTCGCTCAGTTGACCTTCGGAATGCATAAACTTCGTCATTTTAAATTACTGCGTACAACTAATTGATTAACGTGTATTTTTCTTGATTTAAGTTAGTATTTTATTTAGTTTTTATTATTGTTTTAGGTATAAGTTGGATAAAATGAGCTTATTTTCGTATTTTCTTATCTCCAACTTATTTTGTTATATTTTTATTATAATTAATTAATTTTATGTTTAATTTAAGTGTTTTGAGGTATTTAGGTTTGGACGTAGTCAAGGTTGGGCCAACGATTGGAGTTTCGGCGAAAACGGGGCACGATTTGAAGAATTTATAACTGTCAGACTTTCTATAACGGATTTTTACCTGTAACCGTTCTAGAAAGACCTGCCGAGCCATGCCGACACTGTCTGCCGACGCTGCCGAACCATGCCAACGCTGCCTGCCGACGCTGCCGAGCCACGCCGGGCGCCTGCCGAGACCCCCTACCGAGTGCTGCCGAGCTATTCATTTATGGTTTGTATGATTCGTGTTTAATGTTGACAAACAAATCCCCACTGAGCTAGTTGAAAGCTCACACCCATTATTATCAAACTTTTCAGGTTAAGGAGTTGGATGTGGTACGAGGCGGTGGATGCGAAGATGTTACTTTCAATGCTATTTTATTTTCCTTTCTATGGATTGGTATCTTTAATTTTATGTCAAATTCAAAATAAAGTTTGAGACTTGTGTTTCTATTTAAAACGCCTTGAATAGTCGAGTACTACTATTTTGATTCATTAAGTGAATCTCCAATTTTTAAATGAATGT
>BMAC01000185.1:179524-205837 GCA_014905375.1 Phtheirospermum japonicum
CATTGTGATTAAACAAACATTAAAAATTCCGAACGTCAGTCCTTGAGAGACGACTTGAGTTAAGCTTGCCAAACCTACACACGATCCCGTTATTTTGCGGGCGAGCTATTAAATTTCTGACAATTATTTATAAAGTAGGCCACACGCAAAAGCTCGAATCACTAATCATTTTGCCAACTCTTATGTCTCGGCACATTTACTGCAACAATTACGAATTTATGTCCATCTGATGGAACAAAACAAACAAAGTTTTAAAAGAATAGATATCGATCAGAAAAACACCAAATAAGAAATTACATCCCTGATCATGACATCTTATTACATATATGAGTTGAGTATTAATGACAAACTCTACTAGCACTCATAATGCTGAATCACATCCATATCTTTTAGCTGACAAGATGGATCTGATGGCAGGAAATTTCTAAATCGTGACACGGTCAAGCAACCAAAACCAGTATCTCAACATGTATAAGGGCTAATGCTTACAATAATCACACAGCTTGGAATTCTTTCGCATAATTTCTCGGTTAGAAAAGGGGTCTTCCAAGCAAACCTTGGGCTTCATTTCCAGAATTTTACCAACCCACGAGAACCGGCCCGAGCCCGCCTCGCCGACGCCCCATAGCTGCCGCCGGAGCCGCTGCCACTGGCCCAAGTCCCAAAACCTGTCCCACTTACCGAACGGGTGGAGCAGCGCCGCCGCCGATTCACCATTCACCGCCCGGCAATCCAAAATCGCTACCACCCAACGACCCACTGCCGCCATTCGCCGAACCGCGGCCGAATCAACCCCCATCCGCAGCCGCATCACCGCCTCCGTAAGCCTGTTGTCCCACTTACCGAATGGGTGGAGCAGTGCCGCCGACGATTCACCATTCACCGCCGCCGCTGGATCTGTAAGTCCAGCCATCCGTGGTGACGTATCGGAAATCAGACGCGGTGGTGGAGGCACTGGATAGGAGGAGCGGGCGAGGGAGAGGAGAGCGGTGGCAGGGGGTGGACTGCCTCGCCGAGTCCAAGAATTTGTGGTTTCTAGGGTTGTGATTTGGGAAGATATGGGGAGACGGGTTTGATGGCAGAATTGGTTTGGCATTTAATATGATTAAGAGCCTTTGCAAAATTACATAAAACCCCTTGCCCTTCCATATTACTAATTTAATGAATTTAAAAAAATAGAAAAAAGCTGGTCTACACAAATGATTAGATCTACGGTCAAAATTAGTCCCTAGGTTCACATATATTGACGGGATTCTCATTTGAACCCAATCCTATATATATATATATATATATATATATATATATATATATATATATATATATATATATATATATTTATTTATTTATTTATTTATAAACATGAAGTATTCGGTGAATTGACTAGATGAATGTTTGATTATGTCTATCTAAATTCATTATATTCTGAGGTTTTGAAACAATCAACCTTTGCTATTTGTATTTTTGATTTCATCGTGCATAATTTATTGACGCCCTTTTATTCTTATATAGTTACAATTGATTGGCAACCTTTTATAACTATTAGTTTTCATGAATCAACAATCGAGAGATGAGATTTATCAATTAGACTTTCAAATATAAAACATTTTAATCAATAAAACTAAGAAGTTTGAGAGTTACGAGTGAAGTCTTTTAAATCTTAAAATCTGTTAGAGTTCCAAATGTAATTTCGAAAAGAAATGTTGTTTCATACTTAAAATCTACAGTTTAATCATTTCGAGAGGAGGATTAAACTATAATTGTGATTTACTTATATTAAATTGAAGCACAAACAATACTTGATTTATTGAAAAATATGAACACTGAAAGTTCATTGTGTCCTCAAACTCCGAAATATCTCTTTATCATTTGAAAACCTCTATTCTTACATCTTGCTATTGTTCTTGTTGAGTTAATATAATTAGTTTGTATATTTATTTTTGTTTATGTTTGTCACAAAACCCAAATCATCTTTTCTACTAGTTTAAATAAAGCTAAATTATCTATATTATATTACTTGTCAATTTCTCAAATTTGGTTCTTGTGAAGTACGATTTTGCTCGTGAATGCATTTTTATTTTCCTGGGATGGTGAAATTGTATACACAAATTATTATCAAGTTTATCAGTTATAACTTATGTCTCACTCATGTAAGGGGTATTCATATTGATTCAATACTTTCTAATTTATAGAAATCAAGAATGGGAGCCGGATGAAGTTCCGGAAAAGCAGATAGTGAACTTAAATGCTTGGACCTGAACGTAAATGGTGTTTACAAATTCTGTGAGAAGTTATGCATTCTTGGTTCATGATTTGCTTGTATGAATATGTAACCTTGTGGTGTTTAGTTTTTGAGCAATTTATTTTCATAACTTTTGTGCTATGGCGAGATGTATTTTGACAAGTTGGTATTACTTTGATGTAATCTTTTGGATTTTTGGCCATGAATAAGTGGAAACGAGGCGTATAATCACTTGCATTATGTAAGCATTATGTTTTTTCTTTTTTTATTGTTGATGAGTAAAGATTAATGATAATAACAGTGAGAAATCAAGTACGAAAATATATGCAAATATTATGAATAAATTCAAATACGTATGCAGTGTCTAATGTCGAAATATATCATTGTTCGAATGTTGGTGCAAAATTTAAAAACAATAATATTAAATGATAAATATGAGGGTAAATTGGTAGTTGAAGATTTTATAAGAGTTAATTGATAAATAAAGGTAAATTGGTAGTTAAGATTTTTATTAAAAAGGATCGTTAAATGATAAATGTAAGGGTAACTCGGTAATTGAATGTTGATTGTCAAACTCATTGTACAAGTAACATTTTCCATTTGAAAAGGATGACAAATCATCTAACACGATTATCTAATAAACTTAAATTACTTTGTTAAGTTTCTAATATGGGTTACTTTGTAAATTTCTAACATGGGTGGTATCTCAATACACATCTAATATTGAGCAATCACTTTTAACTATAAGATTTTGTATAAGTTCAATTAAATCCATGATTCATTTTACGAATCTAAGAGTATTAAAGTATACTAGTGTGAAAGCCCGCGAAATCGCGGGCAAATATGAGAAATACAAAAGAAAGCATAAAAATTTTAAGGATTTTATTTTCATAGGCTATATAAAATGTTTGTTGATAAGAGGACTAAGGAAAAATAGTGATAAATTAAAAAAAAAAGTGATGAAAAGTAATTTTACTTTCAATAATTATTAATTAATTTGTTCACCTCTGCTCAATTTGGAGCTTCAACCTGTGTTTCTTTGTATTACTAGTGATAATAATAAGTAAAAAAAAAAAGATCAAGTAATTAACATAGCCTCTGAATTTTAAAAAATGGTCTGTTGCAAGCAAATTCCATTTCCGGGTATTATTTGAGTTCACTTTGAGACTTTGAAGTAACATTACAAACTGTATCCCATCCCATCTCAAGAATGGTTAAGCTAAGAAATAAGAAAACCTTGGAGCTAGCTTATAGCAATATCACTACCATCATAATCACCTTGTTTTTCAATTGAAAAAATAATAAATAAAAAAATAAAACTCACATGTTAGGCCAAGAGGTGTGGTTATGTAGGTTCTCGTCTGGATATTGATCGGTCCAGCATTCGTCCACATCAGCTGCTCTGTTCCACCGTCTCTTGAACACCCTGTACTCATTATACGATTGTCGTCTCACCTATATATTTGCGCAAAATATCAATAAGTAAAAACAAACTCATGCCAAATATCTATACACAGAGATATATATTCTTCAGTTGATTCCATATTCAACTATTCATTTATCGAAATAAACTCAAACATTAGATATATCACTTGAACATCATCGCTAATACCATCCCAAAATAAATTCAAAAAGTTCATAGAGAAAGATGACTAATAGATTTATACCAAGATCAAATATTATTTTGGTAAAAGAATCTCTTCGTTTATTGAGGTTTGCGTTTGACTTGCAGATTAGGAATTAATGGAGAATATGAGATATATTAGGAATTAATGAACTGAGATTTTAAATATACTCAAAAACATGAATCACCTCTTCAATTTGATAGCTATAAATAAGTAAATGTAAATAAGTAACTGGCCCACAGAAAAAAAAGAAAGAAGTTGCTCAATTAGGAAAAAAAAAAGAGAGAGAGACTAAAATAAGGTGGTTAATGCAGTAAACCATTTTCTATTTTGCATGAGACTTGCTAACACTCCTTACCATTCTTGAAACATCACCTCTTCATGAAAATAAATAAGTAACCTCTTTCAACATCCATTTGACATAATATAATGCATGTATATTCCACCAAGGAATATCAAGGATCAATCAAATTCCTAATTTGCATGAGACTTGCTAACACTCCTTGCCATTCTTGAAATCCCAATTACTAATTTTTGTTGTAACTTGCAATTTAACATTCCTATAAAATTTTATCAAATATCAAGGCAGTCACTTGATAAATTCTGACAAATGATTTTTTAAACTCCATGCTTTCCTTAACTCACACACACGTAACCTCAATCAAAAATTATGACATAACTATCACTACAATCGATAGGAATGAGAGTCAGAACAATCAAAGATGTCAAAAAACACAAATAGTCTATTCACTCAAAACAAAGTAGATAAACAACATAAATTTGCAAAAGATTAAAGCACAAATTGAAGGAGAAATCATAAAACAAACATACGGTTTATTCTTCTATGAGCACGGTATGTGCGGCGTCTTTGTTTTTGTGCCTGGTTAACCTAAATGTGAGAGATAAAGAGAGCATCCACATCCAAACCTTTTACCTGTGATATAGTATTAATTAAGAATGGTTAACTATCAATGCAAGTGCAAAAGAGAATTAGTTTTACTTTAAAATTACAAATTTTACCTCAGCATTCTTAAGCAAACCCAAGATGAACTTGGCAGACTTAACCGGCCATCGACCCTGTCCATTTGAATGTCTGTTCTTTGCCTGAGCAGTTCGGCCCACACCTCGACAGAAGCGAGTGAAAGGAATGGCCTGCTTGTGGGCAAGTACATCCTCCAAATAACTTTTCGCCTTGGTGAGAGGAAGCATCCTAATAGCATGTGATGTTTACCTAGTGTTCTACAAAATATTGATGATACGATTACATTACATGACAAAAAAACACAAATACATTAGAAATTACCAGTTGGAGCACAAAACGTCGATGAATCATGTACTTAATCCAGATGTGGTGTATCTAAATCGTCATGCATTTTATTGTGTCATTGACTCGTTTTAAATAAACATCAAACACATGTTATAGCTTCAGTACACATCAGAACGCTCAGTCGCTGAACTTCCAACCGGTGCCAAATTTCTTCAATGTAGCACCAGAACATAATATAAATAGTTTTTCCAACTAAAACTCACAAAGAAACATAGCATTGTTTACTGAACTATCAATCATTGGAGTAATATAAATAGTTTTCCCAACAATATGATCAAATATAAACCCAAAAATCCAAACAAATATATAACCAAAAAGCATACACTTGTAACTATAAATTGACCAAATGAACCTTTGAAATTGTGAAGCAGATAAAAGAAGTAAAAACATCGCCGTTCCGCCCAAGCCGCATCCATCGCAATGAATTGACCCAAAAAAGTAGATTATCAAATTCGAAACTATTCCTAAATATATTCATCACTTCAACTCCTCGCAAAAACTTTTTTTCTTTGAAGAAATGATAACATTCTAATAAGTGATAATTCAATAATTTCGAGTATTCTATTTAAATTTGAGTTACTTATGATGAAGAAGGAGAGTTCCAGCTAGAATAATTTCCACAACGAATTCTTTTACAAAACCGAATGGTTAATTAAAAATAAGAGCACTGACCGTAAAAAAAATCATAAAATATTTAAATCTATTAATAAATCAAATATGCATACAAATAAAACAACAATTCTGTTTCAAAAATCTAAAAAAATAAAATAAAACCAATTGGAATCATCATAGTTACAGAAACAACAATAAAAAAAACACAAATATCATCATAGATACAGGAAGATAAATATTATTACAAATCCCGAAAAACACAAATATAATCACAGATGTGAAAATAAAAAATAATCACAAATATCATCATAGATGCGAAATCACAATATATATATATATATATATATATATTTATAGGGTTGGGTTCAAATGAGAACCCGTCATTATATGTGAACCTAGGGACTCATCTTGACCATTAGATTGGATAATCTTGATGGTTGAGATTATGACATGTCAGCATGGTAATAATGTAAAAAAATGCATTAATTAATTAAAAATGGTATTTTGGACATATATCAATGTTTACAAAGAGCACTACATTGTTCTTTAGAAAGCACAATAGATTAAGAAAAAAAAACACTACGATTGTATACAAAAAGCATCGCAAATTTCGTCTATAAACTGCAAATTCAAAAATTTGAAATGAAACTCAAATCTTCAACAAACCATAAACTTTTTCAAATTTTATTCGTTTTGAATGAAATATATATCAAATTAATCACATTCTCAAGATCTACAATTTAAGATACATATTGCATGTTTTAAAACGTAAAAAAAATATATATATAATTAAATTAAAAAAACTGGACTGATTTTAGCACTACAATACTGTGTAAAAAGCACAATGAACCTGGACATATAATTGCACTGTGCAATATTAGATATAAGGTCAGGATTAGTCCCTAGGTTCACATATAATGACGGGGTTCTCATTTGAACCCAATCCTATATATATATATATATATATATGTATGTATAATCATAGATCTGAAAAGAAACAGAATCGAAAACAATCCAAAAATAATTGGAATTAACCAATCTGAAAGAATAGAAACAGATCCAGAAACAAATCCGAAAATGGGTGGTTTATTGGCAGAACTCAATTCGTTGCTCTTGTTTTTGAGTGAAAGATTGATTTTTTTTATGTGGGTTTTTCTTTTGGGTGAAATATGAGGTGCTAAAAAATTGTTTCCTGGAGGAATTGGAGGAACCGTACTTGAAGAACTGTAGGGCCGTTCTGACATGGAGCTTGGAGACTGAGCTATGGAAGGAATCCATCACGAAAGTGGTTTGTTTGGGGTGAAATTGATAGCTGGCATGACATAGATTCTCAGATTCTCTACACATTAAAAATAAAGATGATAGAATTCGGTAATAAAAATAATTTTAGAGAAGATATAAATTGATTAATGTGAAAATTCAAGTTCGATACAATAAAGTGTGAAAATTCAAGTTCGATAAAAAAACATTTACCATAACTCAAGTCACGATATTTAAAAGAAAATAACTAAACTAAAATCAGATTTACTTGCCAGAAAAAAATGTTCCTACTCGTAATCTCAACCCATGTCCACGTATGAATAAATTCTTGAAACTCTAGAAAAAATAGATCTAAAAGCAACAAAAAAATATGTGAATCTGTTTTGAAAATATATACAATCACAGATCAAAAAATACAAACTATATAGAAAAAATGAGAAAAAATAGATCCGAAGAAAAAAGAAGAGAAAATTGATCAGGAAATAACGAATCCACATAAAAAATGAGATAAAACAGATCTGAAAAAAAAGAGACAGATCATAAAAATACATGTAAAAACAGATCATATAATTCAAGATCGATTTTCACAGATATTTATTATCTATTTTCACAAACATATCGGAAAAAAAAGATCTGAAATCGCCAGATCGGAAAAAAAAATATGAATAAAAAATATAATTCATATGAAAGTCCGTGAAAATAAGAAAAATAAGAAGAAGAAAAACTAAGAAATAGAGAGAATGGATGGATTGTTGAAAGGCCGTAAAAAAAGGTTGGCTACAACATTAACATAAACAAAAAAAATTGTTATTTATACCTGGTCAAAATTTTGGCCTTCTCCCAAAATAGACCCCTATGAACCACAGCCTGACATGTCATTTTTAGAGAAACTTAATTGATCCACATCAGCCGCGGAACGCTCTCCTTTCGACACATCAGCGTTAATAGTTAACACTATTAACAACATGGAGGATTTGTACAAAAGTTTGTATATGGCTATACACATATTTTAGATTTAATATTTTATATAATTACAAATATTCCCTCAGTCAGTTAATTCAAATAAAAAAATTATTAAATAAATAAAGTATATAAATTAGGTTTTTATTAATTTATTTTATATAACTTGAATAAAAATATTAACAACAATACTAATCGTAGTAGTGGTAATAATAATAATAATAATAAAAGTAGGCATAAGAGGGTTGCCGCCCGGACATCTGCCACTGTCGCCTCCAACTGCACTTCCACTACAACCGATCTTAAAGTTTTTCAGCAACAAAAAAACAAAGTCGGCATTTTTATTTTATTTTTATTGCTTTTAGAAAAATTGGGCATAATGGTCTAACAACTTGCCACCGCCCACCAGAAAATCTTTCGGCTACAGGGAGAAAAAATCATTCATTAAGAAAATTTGGCCATAAAGGGGGGTCCGACCACTAGCCGATCGGCGTCCTACTACTGCCAATTGGAAGCATTCAGCCATTAAAATCTCACTTATTTAATTATTTATTATATTTGTAATTATTGTACATATTACTTTGATAGTATATTATGTAATTAATTAAAACTTTAACAACTAATCTAACCCAATATTATAATTCTTTTGTTCTTTTTATTTAATTTGTAATTACTGTTAATATTAATTTGATAGTATATTATGTAGCTAATGAAAAATTTAACAATTAAATAAATCTTACGTACTATTATTAAAAAATTATTATTTATAAGAACAATAACTATTTTATAAACTGAAATATCTATGCTCTTAATGCCACATGCATATGAGTTATCCAGATATATTTATAAATCCAAATATATTCGTAATTTGAAAAAATAATGAAAAAAAATATTACGTGGAATAGAAAAAATATCTTTATTTGAGTTGAAGCAAAAATCGAAATATATGGTTCACTTATGGAATACCTAATGAAGATGATTTTTAGTTTTTATTTTTTGTTTGTTTGTTTTTTAATAATTTATAAAATCATTTGGTTAACTTCTATTTTTAAAATTTATATTATTATATTGTATGTATATTTAATTATTTTTTCAGACATGTTATATGTTGTTTTCTTTTGACTTATTTAGTAAATAATATATAACTTAACCGAATAGAAGATTATATAAATTATATTAATATGGTGGGTATTTATAAATAACTTTTCGTATTTGTTATTAGTTGGATAAGTATAACCCTATAAAATATAACCATAACTTCAATAATTTTTAATTTTTTTTAATTGTAATAAATAAGCTCTACATTGATATATTAAATATAATTTGTAAACAATATCGTATTATTGGTCCAAATGGATATTTTAATAAATTTTATAAATAATAAATATATTGGTACTTTTATTTACTTGTATTATGTAGTTTTTCTTTATTTTCGACTTCCCATCTTATTCCTACCATGTAGATTCTTTTAAGAGAAAAACATTCAAAATATATGTCATACAGTAAACAATTGAAGTCTGTAAAAATTATATTAACACATTTGATTTGAATTATATACGGATTATGAAATTTATCTTTGAAAAATCAATTATTTTTTATCTTTTATTTATTATAAAATTGTATTTTAATAATTTGTAGTTTGATTGTCCCTATGGGTAAGTCTTCTATTATCTTAGTCATATTCATTTTATGTATTATAACTATTAGAAATATATTTTTTTTAATATACACTCTGTGATAATTACTAATAATAATAATAAATTATTACTTGGTTGACAAATGTTATCATGTATTTGTTACATAATACAGAAAAAAAAAATCTTGCTAGTTGATTGAATTTTTTTGGAAATCAAAATCTTACTTGATAAAAAATTATTTGGTAGTGAAATATTCTTACTTCATGTAGCATGATTTTTGTTTTTAGTACAAACAAAACTCTAGCGCATAACAATCGTCGACGAGAGTAGTAATGACGAGATTAAAATGTTATGAATATTAATTTTAAGAGAATTTACATAATTAATTTATTCATGTTTAATGGTAGAATTACAAAAAATGATTGAGTCATGTGTTTAATTACTTATTTAATATTTTAGTATTTCAACATAAGTTCATAATACAATTCAATATCATTATAATTAATAAACATAAAATAAATGTTGACCAAGTGAGGCATCACACACTTTTAAAGGGTACCTTCTAAATTCTAATATTGCGTTAACTTTTTTTTTTTCATTCTTTTACTTATATATAAAGAAAAAAAGAAAGAAAGAAAAATAACTGCACGACTACCAAAACAGAAAATTTCAACTCTTTTCCACTTTCACGTGACATTTCTTGACCCTCTGTGTCCCCTCTGTCTCCGCCAGCTGCTCCGCAAATCCCACCACCACTCTCTATATTCCTTCTCCTCCTCCGCCCACCACCACTGTCTCTCTATCTCTTCCCCAAAACCCCAACCCACCAAACCAACATGCTACCAAAACCCTTCTTCCACCTACTCATTCTCACACTTTCCGCTGCCGCCGCCGACGACTTAGCGGTCCCGCTGACCTCTCTCCCAGCCGACGCCGTCGCGCTGCTGTCCTTCATATCAAAGGCCGACTTAGACAACAAACTCCTCTACGCGACAAATGAGCGCTTCGACTACTGCCAATGGCAGGGCGTGAAATGCGCCCAAGGCCGCGTCGTCCGGTATGCCGTTCCGAGCCTCGGCCTCCGCGGCACCGTCGCCTCCTCCACCCTCAGCCTCCTCGTCCAGCTACGGACCCTCAGTCTCCGAAACAACTCGCTCTCCGGCCCGCTCCCCGATCTCTCCACGCTCGTCAACCTCAAAACTGTGTCGTTTGACCGTAACTACTTCTCCGGCACATTCCCCCTCTCCATTCTGTCTCTCCACCGTCTCTTGCTCCTCGATTTGTCCCACAACACCTTCACCGGTCCGCTCCCGGATAATCTGACGGTTCTAGACCGGCTGGGTTACCTCCGCCTCGACTCGAACCGGTTCTCCGGCCCCATCCCGCCTCTGAACCAGACCACACTAGAAGTTTTCAACATTTCTAATAATAATCTCACCGGTCCAATCCCCGTCACACCAACTCTCAGAAAGTTCCCAATTTTCTCATTCCTCCACAATCCCAAACTGTGTGGGGAGGTTCTTAACAAACCCTGCCGTGGCTATCCTTTCTTCAATTCCTCCGGCGCCTCCGCCGCTCCATCTCCGCCAACGCCGCTTTTGCAAAACGCCCAGTCCCAACAAGGATTAACCGACATTTCCCACTCTCCCCGGAAAAATCACCGCAAGCACGTCGGGTTGGTTTTAGGGTCAGTCACCGGAACCCTAATTCTAACGGCGGTTGTTCTAAGCATAGTAGCTTTAATCCGAAAACGAAGAGAAGAATATGAAGAAAGAGAAGAGATTGAAAGAAAACCAGATATCGTTGTTACCGATCAAACCACGAACAATAAAGCTCCCAGGGATGAAAATGCAAATTCTGAAAACCCCGGGGCCATGAAATTGCAAAAAACAGTAATGAAAAGCGGAAATTTAGTGTTTTGCTCCGGGGAGGACGGAATATACACGTTGGAGCAGCTAATGAGAGCTTCGGCTGAGCTGCTCGGGAGGGGCACAATCGGGACTACGTATAAAGCCGTGATGGCTAATCAGTTTATCGTGTCCGTTAAGCGATTGGACGCGTGTAAAACCGCGATCACGAGCGGCGATCAATTCGAGCAGTACATGGAGAGTGTTGGTGTGCTTAGGCATCCCAATTTGGTTCCGGTGAGAGCTTATTTTCAGGCTCAGCAAGAACGGTTGATAATTTTCGATTATCAGCCTAATGGGAGTCTATTCAACCTTATCCATGGTAAATTTCTGAAACTGTGTTTACTTGCATTGGTAATTTTTTTTAAATAACTAATTTGTAATTCACCAAAATTCTTAATTAATTTGAAATAATTGTGGCTAGCGTGGACCTATGTGGACGTAGAGTGAGATGTGTGTGATGGTGAGAGGATTTGGAGTAAGCCTTTTTTCTTTTTGTGGAATGGATGTAGCTCAGTGGATCAATAAGTGATGCTGAGTGTTTTTTGGCTTTAGGTAGAAAATGGGTTCCCACTGACTTTATTGCTACCCACAATTATGGTGTTGGGTTCAAGTCAAAATATTATCTTGGTACTGTTTGAGGCCACAGGCAGAGAGTAACATGGTATGCTTTTGTGGGCTGTAATGGTGATATGTCACATAAGTTCAATTCTGACATTCTTGGCTTGTTATGTTGTAGTTGTTGTGTATTATTAGGTAGATTTCATATATTTGATGATTTTAGTGGGTAAGCATTGTTGCATCAGTACAGGCCCAAAATATGCATTTGTAGGGTGTAAAGTCGAACTGAACATAGTTCGGTTCAAGCTGTTTGAATTTTAATTAAGCTTTAAAAATTGTTTTTCAATTTGGTTTGAGTGTACATTGAATTGAACATGAACGAGCTTTAGTCGAGCTAAACACCAAATCGAGCTTGACAATTTTACACATTTTATTATTATTTTTACGAATTGAGTCAAGCTTGAGTTTATTATTATTATTATTATTATTATTATTATTATAAGTTTTTATATCTTATCAAACCAAAAATTTGTGTTCACGTTTCGATTGTTATCTTCACGAACCGAGCTCGAAAAAATCTTGCAATGTGTTTCAAACTTTTTTGTTTGCTCATTTTGAAGAAGTGACAAGAGTGTTCGTATTCTGAAATTGCTAATTTTCCAAATAGACATTGTGATGATTTACTTTAATTTGTACAATAAGTCCTCACTAGCACATATATGCACTAGGAATTTCATTTTTTTCTTGGCATAATTTCGAAAAGTGTTCATGAGATTTGACCTAATTAAAAAATCCAACAAACTTGTGAAATTAAAAGAATACCACTAAGTTATGATGTAACATTAAGATTTTCGAAAATGCTTTTTTACTTGTGAAGGGGTAAATTCAAGTAAAATAAAATCCCATGGGCAATTTTGTAATTACAAAAGTTTTTTTTTTAATTGACCAATTTATTTTTTTCTCTTGAACTTATCATAAGATTCTTGCAAAATTTTTGATTTTTTTCAGGTTCAAGATCAACTAGGGCGAAACCTCTCCACTGGACATCATGTCTGAAAATTGCCGAAGATGTGGCCCAGGGCCTCGCCTACATCCACCAAGCCTCGAAATTCGTCCACGGTAACCTCAAATCCTCCAACGTCCTTCTGGGCCCCGATTTCGAGGCCTGCGTCACCGACTACTGCCTCGCGGCTCTCGCCGACACGTCATCGGACGACGACCCTGATTTTGCCGGCTACAGAGCCCCCGAGATTCGGAAATCCGCACGCGGGGCCACAGCCAAGTCCGACGTGTACGCTTTTGGCGTCCTCTTGTTGGAGCTCTTGACCGGGAAGCCCCCGTCCCAGCACCCGTTCCTCGCCCCGCCCGATATGCCGGATTGGGTTCGGGCGATGAGGGACGATGACAGCGAGGATGATATACGGCTTAGGATGCTCGTTGAGGTGGCGAGTATATGTAGTTTGACGTCGCCCGAGCAGAGGCCGACAATGTGGCAGGTGTTGAAGATGATCACAAATGTGAAGGAGATTATGGATGATAGTGCTAGGGATGTGAGTGATGGTTACTCTTGACATGTTTTGTTTTTTTTATTTCTTTTTGTTACTTATATATTTAATATATATGACTACTAGGCATTTGAATTGTACTGCAAAAGCAGGTTGATTTTGATGTTAGGCCTTTTCTCAAAGGCTACAAAGTTTGTGAACGAACTATCAAGGGGCGGATTTGAACTTAGGTGTTCTTTATGTTGGCCTATTTCAAGTTTTGAAGAATAGATGCCAACAAAAATATTATTGGAAGCGGTGATCCTAAAAATGGTCATTTCTTCTTATTTTTCTTCTTCTTTATTATTATTATTATTATTATTATTATTATTATTATTATTATTATTGCCAAAAGTCGTTAGATGTGGTTAGTGTTGAAAAAAATGAAGCTAGAGTTGGAATACATTGATTTTCGTTAAAATGGAAATAAAAAATATAAAAGCATAGTATTGTTTTTTTAATTTTCTTATGAATTAAGTGGAAAATTGGAGGATATAAGGTATAGTTTGTTGTAATTATATATTAGTATTACACGTGCGTCGCACGGGGAACAAATATTTTAAATATTATTTTTATGTTTAATGATTTATAATATATAAGTGGTTATACATGTAGAGTAATATATAAATATTAAATTAAAGTAGAAATATGTTAAATAAATTAAAAAAAAATGAAGGATTAATCATTATATAAAACATAGTTAATAAAAATATTATTATTTGAAAATTTGTAATTTATAAATTATGAATTACTTTATTGTACACAAATTTTTTTTTTTATTATTTTTTACGTTTGTTATCATTATCACAAATCAAGATCTTTAAACCCTTTCGATTTGTCACTCTTGATATTGCAACATACAGTTGGCTATGAGTGAAAACGGGTTTTTTAAAGACAGACTTAATGTGAGATAGAGATTGGACTTGACTTTTATTAATTATCATTGCAAATGACATGATAATTGAAAATTGTCGTTGTTAAAACTTAAAAGACAACCTGTGATTTGATGGTGTTAGGGTACTTCGTGGGATGATTATTAATTCACCTGCATTGCTTATTTGGAGAATTATTACCTTCAAACATGATCACCAAATTTCGAAATAACCAATCTAGTTCCATTGCACAAACCAAATGTATGATCAATATTTGTCAAAAAAAATGATTGGAGTACCAACTTTCAATCGTAGCTCATGATTCGATAACACAGAACACTTGACTGTGTTTAAAAAGTTAGGTAGTGAACATCTTGCAAAATGTCAACGTTCGTATCAAATTTGCATGCATTATATGAGCTCAAATATACCTTACATACCCTTTTATTCAATGAAGTCATATATTCATTAATTAAATTGATTGCATCAAATGTTGGTGCAAGAATAGTTTGACCCTCCAAATAAATATAATACTTTGCATTTTTTCCAGGTTGTGGATATGTGCTAGCCACAATCGATGAAATAGAATCACCATTATCTAACAACAATTAGACTTCTTGAGATATTAATTTCAATGATGCCATCAATGGATCCTCCAACTAACCCATCTCCAATATTATTTATCCACTAAGAAAACTATTTTAATTAAACTTAATCGGGATTTGAGCTGAGATTTTGAAACTTCATATTCTTTGTCAATATTAGACACGTACAATATCTCCACGTGTGGGAAAAATTGATGGTTGCGTATACTATGTCTGACCTAGTACCTTTAGAAATGACCAGAAGAATTTGACGAAAATCTCCACCAAGTACCACCGTTTTACCTCCGAATGGAATATCTAACCTCCAAATTCTTGAATCTCATTATATCTTTCTATGTTTTGTCTAATGCATTATCGGAGTTTCATCCAAAACTATCACTTGTACATGCACCATTAATTCCACAAGGGGGATTTTAGAAAATCGCACATGATGATTCTTCGTGGAGATTGAATGGAACTTAAAATCCAGAATGATCGGTTCTTCCTTTTCGAAGAAGAAGAGAAGTTATGCTGTTAGATGCTACTGAATCGAACTTTTTGTACTTACTTTATTTTTATTAATAAAGTTCGTTCGCAAGATAACGGAGCAATTATAAGTGGCAAATTTGACTCGAGTCGAATCTCTCGAGAAAGACTAATCGGAAGTAAATTATTACGTTTGGTTCACGAATAAGAAACAACGAAAATCTACGCTAAACACTCGATCAAGTTTTGGTCTGAAAGTTGTAATAACTAAGACGATAATTTAAATGTCAAGCAATGAAACCAAGAACTTTGGAAATATTAAGAAAACGGAGGTCTAGGGCTCTAGAATCATCTTCACGATCAATTGGCATTTTATCGAACACTTAATCTACGAATTGGGGTTGTCAATCCCAACTTGTAGATTAAACACCCAACAATCCCAATTGATGGTCCTAAACGATTTTAGGTACTAGACCCGTAAACTCTGACCAACAATCATCAACAGATTCAATAACACAAACCCAAAATGAACTAGAACACGATTAAACATAAAAAGATTAAAAGAGGACAACAATGAAAAATAAGCTTGAAGATCAACAGTTATATTCATATAAACTTTTGACAATTATATAACGCAAAATCATGAAAAATTGAAAGAAACATAACTACGAATCAAAAACATCATAACCCAACAAGAAAGTCCATAATCAAAGCCATCAAGAAATTAGAATAATTGAAAAAAAAAATTTAAAGCTTACTAATTAAAAATGGAAAATCCCATCGTTCTAACAAGAAATTTGCGAATTAAGATTAATCTACATCTAACATCCAAGCAAAGCTCAAGAAATATTCTATTAAATATAAAAGCTGAAAATTGAAATGAAGAAATTGGAGAAGAAATGAAGAGAAAATGAGGAACATTCTTGGGCTTGTCAAACCCTAAGAAGTTCAAGACATCCAATTCTAAGAAGGAGGGTTGTATTTATAGGAGAGGAAGTGTGGGCAAAATGGTCATTTCGCCCAAAATGGCCTGACCACCGATGCTGGAAAATAGCTCTGTCGATGGCGCATCGATCGGTGGTTGTACTTTGCGGGTCCGAGTCGTGTTTTTATCAAATCGAGCCAGTTGTGATACTCGGGAACGCTCGCAGGCTTGATCGACTTCCCTAAAACGAAGAAAAGAAAAATAACATAAAAATCTACAAAAATTAAGAGAAATACGAAAAGTACTAAAAAGACGACAAAAGTTACGAAGACGCAAAATAAGGAAAACTGAGACAAAATACGACTAAAATCAGACTAAAGCACATACAAAAAGACACAAAAATACACGAAAATCACACACAAATATGTACAAATCATCTATATTTAATACAATTCAACCATTGGATCTTACGGCTGCAGACAGAGTCATCCAAATAAAAGTTTTGCTTGTTCCTCCATATCCTTAAACAAAGAATAAGCCCCCATTTGTCCAACGTACAAACTTTATGACCTAATCACACACACACACATACACACACACACACACACACACACACACACACACACACACATATATATATATATATATATATATTATCTTTATTCAAATTTTGAAGTAATATAGTGTGTTCTTCAATGAGAGCATCACGATCATAGTCTAATTCCTCAGTGATAAATCTGTTGAAATAAATATTAGATTCAGTTGCAATTGGCATTGGAGGAAAATCCTTTGAGCTCTTCCCCTGGCTCTGCAACAACTTGTCAACTTCCAGCAAGCAAGGTTTTGAATTTCAGCATCACTCTTTTTCAAATTTGTACAAAGAATGTGAAAAATAATTGTATTTATACTAATCTATATGAGACAATATATAAAATAACATTATTATAAACTATGGTTATAGTTGAAAATTAGTACGTTATTTGTATAAAATGTCATCTGACAAGTATTTTCAACATTTTTCCCAAACTTTTTCCGATCAAGTTATATATTTGGATGCAAGAAATGTCATGAATAAGGACCTAACATAATTTTCATATCCCCGGTAACTTGCCTCTTCGATGCCTTCTATATATTTTCTATCATCATCCAATAACCGACTAACTAGCATGCATCACGGTATGTATCATATTGCTTGTCATTAATTTTTTTAAATAATCGTAACATTGTGCTCCTCAAACAACATTGAGGAGTCATCGAGTATAATGATTGTCATTCGAACCTAAGAGAACATAATATACTCGAAAGATTTGCAATCTTTACTTCCTGGGCGTCCACTCATTTATTCTTGAGTAACAAACAAAATATTGAGAAAACTCAGCATACAACGAATTCCGAGCTTCAAGATAATTCTTATTAGCCTCAAATCAACCCAGAAATATTATCCTTAGACTTGACTGAAATTTCATCACATCGTCCAATGAATTATTATCATTATATCATACATTTTTCTCCCTGGAAGATGAAAACTCATGCGTAGGATGAAAAGATTTGTATACTAAATTTCACAGCCAAAGATTCTTCAAGCCACTTCACATGGAGAGATGTAACGACAATTGTAATATATATAGATCTCATCAATTGTTGGCTTCCGCTCTTTATTATTACCGCTTTGATAAAATGTTGTTGTAACCATGACCTTCCCCTTGTTCACATATTTCAACAAACATTTTATAGATCTAGACTGATTAAACCACTCAACATTCATATGTGCTCCATAATTTAGCAACAAATAAGGATTGTGTGGTACAACCCACTTATTATCTAGAGGAAAACTTTTCTTTGTTACTGTCCCGCTAGTGTTTCTATGTCTGTGCACTGGGTAAATATCACAGTCAACAATAGTAGATTCAAACAACTCTTTGGATAATATTTTGTGCACTTATCATCAACCATGCAAGGAGGATATTTCTTTCAAATGGTCACATGGCCCATGAATCATCAACTCCGAAATGGCAGCATAATACCTTAGAACTTCATTTTCATAAGGAATTTCAGCTGAAATGATTCGATCAATACCCCTTGCATTAAGGCATTTATCTTTTTTAGATAGAAATAGATGAATGTGAGCATGAGAAGATCTTCGCTTATAGAGAAACACAGTGTAAATAACTACATACGATGAAAAAATAAAAAAAGAACGTCATATTAATAAGAAATAAACTGATGATTTATAGAAGTAATTATTAAATAAATAGTTTTAATAAGTATGTTTTGATATGGTCACCAAAAACCATATTTCCAAATATCTAGTTATCACATGAATCTCTAATTAAGCCATCTAAATTCATTTTGAATATTCTTGAAATTATATCAGGACAATCTTCAGGCTTAAGATTCCTGCTCTTGACAAACCGTACAATCTCTCATCATTTTGGATTGCACATGAATGTTATGAACAATTCTGGATATCCATCCTATCGATAAATCACCATAGCATATTGGTAATTTTGAATGATATATCGTGCACCACCGGTGAATGTCTCAAGCAAGAAAATTCTTTTACCCACACGGTGCAATTATTTTTTTCACCGCATACTACTGCATCAGCAATTCCATTATACATCGCACTCCGCAACTCTTTTTGATGAGTTTTGGCATACCATAATCTTACAGATTCAATCATTATATATCTATCGACTATGAATTACTATGTAAGCATTACAAGAGAGGATAGTAGGTGACTCAGTTACCCTTTCATGCAATCGGTGTGAGAAGAACTCCATCTGACTCATTAATTTGTACATATTTGTGTGTATTTTTCATTTGTTTTTGCATTTTATCTTGCATGTTATAACAGGTTTTAGGTCGTTGTTCTTATCGTTTTTCTTCTTTTTAGTATTTTTTTAGGTCTTTTCATTTTTATCCCGTTTAACACCTTTTCTCTCTAGTTTCGCAAGTTGCCATTCTAATTACGCTTAATTCTCTTTTTCAGCTTCAAAACGATAAGAACTGGACGAGGGACGCAAAGCTGTCATCGGTCGACACATCTTCGACGCCGACCATCAATGGAGCACCGACGCCGATGTCGAAGGCATCTGTCAACCGACGTGATGAGAATTTCCAGCATCCGTCGATCGATGCCTCATCGACGGGTACCACCAGTGGAGTCAACGCCCTTGGTCGATCGACATGCCGAGAGTCACGTGCCACTGTTGACTGATGCCCGGCGTCGACGGTGGTCGATGCCAGAGACACCATTGATCGATGCCAATCGACGGTCGTAATTTTCGTGCGAATTCACCACGATGCCCTCCTCGTCCGACATTATATGAGTGATGTCCCTCTTTAGATGGACATCAGACCCGACCAGAGACAAGAAGTTACCATTTGGGAACCCTAGTTTCCATGTTTGAACTTTTGAGTTCTCTTTTCAATCTTTCATAATTTTAGCTTGATTTCTCGTTGATTTTGATTCTCGAATTTGAACGATCCGGAGTTTGGATTCCAGAACTTAGCTTCTCGATAGCTTGTGGCATATTCTTCTGCAACTCATCTTTTAATACATTTGGGTGATTTTCTTAGATTGATTCTTGTTTTTATTTCTTGAATATAAATTCTTAGTTTTCATGATATAATTCGTGCTGATTTTAGATTTCGTGAATTTGAATGATTCATTGCTGTTTTTGTTTGAACTGGCTTGTGAAATTGATGGTTTAATTGGTCGTTCACGCATTCTTGTCTTTTGGATCTGTAGTTTTTAGAACGTTAGTCGATTTCATGCTTCTTTGCGTTCTTGTCATTTGATCGAGCACGTTTAGCTCTTATTTATGTTTGGTTGTTTACTCTTCCATTTTCAATTATTATGTTTAAAATTCAGTTTGAGAATTTAGTGAATCATTTACTTGCTTAGTTAGTTTATTCGTCAGTTTGACCGTGAAATTTAGTGTTTTAAACAAAACAATCAACCAACTGATTTGATCGAGTGTTTAGATTATAATTGTGTTTTAACGAACATTTTCAAATTCTGATTGTCATTCCTCGAGAGACTCGACTTGAGTCAACTTGCCACTTACAACTGCTCCGTTCTCTTGCGGAAGAGCTTTTTATTTTTATAAAAAGTAAGTGTTTAAAATGTTCGATTCGAAATTTAGTGCCGTTGCTGGGGAATGCCAAAGGTTTTCAAAAATGTTCGTTCCTATGTGATTAGTCAGTCTAGTTTAATTTTGTTTCTTTTGTCTCGACTTGTTTGATCATTTGTTGAGTGTATGCAAGGACGTAGATTACTTGGTGGGGAGTTCGTCCTGTTCATTGACAACATTCACCGGGTCAATAGAGCGAGAGCCGCACCCGGGGGAGTTGGGGGAGACAATTCTCAAGAAGATCCAATAGACGAGTCATCAATGTATCCTCCTGAGACAAGCCCAAACTCACTAGAGGAGCAAAATGAACAAAATGGCAGACCAAATCCGTACGTGAGTCCGTTTGTGAACCAAAATCAACCCGACGTGCGGATGCCTTACGCCAACAATAATCAAGGCCCACCCAATGCCCCACCATACAATTAAGGGCATCATGACGCTCCACCATACAATCAGAGTCCTTACAACCAACAACCATACAACCGAGGCCCCCGACCGTACCAACCAGCGCACAAACATGCCCCACATCTCCAGCACGAACCGCAACAACACTACAATCAACCACCATACAATCAATAACAACAACCACCATACAATCATCAATAGCACCAACCGTACCACCAATAAGCCTGAGGCCCGTATATGCCACCTAACGGGCCTTGCCATCAACAAGAGCCTTAGCCGACCCGGATGCGAGAATTCACTCGGCCCGTGATCGGACCGTATACATCATGCACCCACTTGGGCCCCACGTCCTGAGATTTTGAGCTCAAGCCAACTCACTTTAATCTATTTCCATCCTTCTACGGACTCCTAAACGAAGACCCGCTCAACTTCATTCGGGAATTCTACTCTATCATTCAAACATTTCCGCTCCAAGGCCTTCATGAAGACCAATTGAAAATGCGGTGTTTCCCATACACCTTGAAGGATCGAGCGAAAACTTGGCCATGTCGTTGGAGCCCGATTCTCTTACGAATTGGGATATGGTGTATGACCGTTTTATGGGGAAGTACTATTTGAAACAAACAACGGCTCAACTCCAAGTGAAGATAGCCTCGTTCAATCAAGCGGATGGGAAAACATTCCATGAGGCTTGGGAACATTTCAAAGGACTTCTGATGCAATGCCAACATCATCACTGATTTGCACATTTTGTACGTATTTTCGTTACATTTTTATGTCGCGATTGCATGTATTTCGCTTGCATTTATAGGTGTTAGGAGTCGATTATGCCTATTTTTTTAATTTTAGTTTTTGTAGCGTTTGATCAGTTTCTGTTATGTTTTTCATAAATTCTCACTCATTTTTATGTTTTTGGCCGTAGAATGACTAAGCAGGACCTGCGCACGCTTATAGCATTCCAATCAACTCGCTATGGAATAGACAAGTGAAGACATGCAAGGGAACATAGCGTGAATGAGAAACGACGACCGACGGACATTCTGGAGTAGAAAACGAGAAAACCAAGCCGGAAGCTGCCCAAATTGACTGCCAGGTTAACTGATCGACTGCCATGTCAGTCGATCGACTGCGAACAGCCCGAATTGACTACTCGACAAAGGCTGGGTCCATTTGAACAGCAAGGCAGTCGATCGGCTGCCATCTTGTCGATCGATAGGCAGTTGATCGACTGAAACCCTACCGATCGACTGCCTCGCATGAAATTTTGGATTTTTTTGACATTTTGATGATCTTGCCCCTACGATCCTCTATATAAACCCCAACCTTTTCCCCAACCACCTTATCCCTTTCTTAGCTGAATTTTGAGCTTGCTCAATATCTCCCAAGCCTCTACTATTCCATTATATTTTTAAACCCTAGCACATAATCTTTAGAGTAGTTTTAGTTAGATTTTCATAGCAAGTTGTTGGAGAAGGTGGCATCTCCATCCTTTGTAGAAGTTATTTTGGTGAATTTTTCTCTATCTTTTGAAGATTGTAAGCTAAACCTTGAAGCTTGTTTGGAGTGAGATTGGAAGTAAACTTTCTATTTTCTATTATGTGGTGTTCTTGTTGTGTAGTAATTGCTTGTGTTGGTTGTTAGGTTTTAGCTTGTGTTGTTTTTCTTTACATTTCAAATTCTCAACTTAATCTTCTAGCTTTTTAATCTTCTTCTTGCATAAACTCCATTGAAGCATCTCTTTGAAACTTTTTACCCCATTTGGCTAAACCAACCTTTGGTTATTGAAAGACAAATGGGGCTTTCCTCTTAAATTAAGTTGACTTCTACATTTCAATGCTCTTTGGCCAAGAAAACTCTTTAAATTTTTTTAAGCTTGACTTCCCTCCATTTTCTCTTTTAAAAACTTGCAAGCTTTTCCTATTTTAGTAGTCTTCGATTAGTTATAATTTTTAATTAGGTTTTAATTAATTTTCTTAAATTAGTTACTTTCAAGCAAGTTTTTAATATTCATCAACCTTTGCCTTAGTTAGTGTTTTCCAAGTTTTCATTTCAATTCAAGCATTAGCATTAAAAAAAACTCAAACCCAACCAAATGACTTATTATTTTTTAGAGTAAATTAGTGTAATTTAGACTAATAAGAGATTAACTAGAAACACGATTACTGATAACATCTATCCTCGAGATATACGACTTGGGATTCAACTTACCGCTCTACAGTCGACTCCGTATTATTGCGGAGATGATTTTTCAAATTAGAGAGTGTTAAGAAATCATCAATCAATTTTTGGCGCCGTTGCTGGGGATAGATTAAGGCTAATGATGTTATTAATTACACCTCTTGTTATCTTAGTTAGTAGTTAGATTAGATTATCATTTTACATTCGATACTTGTAATCCTTTGTTGAGTGTTGTGCATGCAAGGTAGGCGATCGCTCAGATAAGAATTGGCCCCACTTTTGCCCAATCCCGAGAGGTTGAGACGAGACGCATGAGCCACAAGGGCTCAAAACACGTTCAACGCCCCCCCTCTTCAACCTCTAGCCCCGGCGCTAGAAGAGAAAATGATGACCAACTCATTCAAGAACCCGACGCTGCCCACCCACATACACGACAATCAAGGGATTCCTTCGCCACAAGCATTATCCGTGCCCGCATCATCACCTCACGGCCCGCCACCACAAGGTTCTCAACCTGCTTATGGAATGACGCTCGACCAAGGGGGAAATGGTTTTACAAACCAAGACCCCCAAAGCTCGAACGACCAATTTCACCGCCCATATTCTTCGTCCCATGCTCGTGTGCCGACACCCGATCCACAACTCCAAGTCTCACCGCATTCATATCCATCGTCACAAGAAACCCAATTTTACGACCCGCAATACCAAGGCCCAATTGTTGATGGCCCGCCATATCAACACACGGTCATGAACGGGGCTCAATTTCAACCTCAATTCCAAGCGCCAAGGCCACATTACCAAGACCCACACTTCCAAGAGCCTTAAATCCCACATTCGATCGGGCCTATGCCCCGATTCTGAAATTTGATTCCTTAAGATCGTCCACAAATGCCCGCCGTTAATGAGAATCCTTATGCCGCGCAAGATCCGAGTGGCCACCCTTTTGCCACTCCCGATGGAGGTTCTACAAATTGCATCAAGGAGGTTTCGAGTGTTTTATGGATTTTTAGTGGTGATGAATACATAAGGGGTTCATGTTGCTCGGTATTATCGGGATTTGATTGAATTGTAGGAATTGATGAGTTTATAGCTTGTGAAATTGAAGGAAAATGAAAATAAATGGAAATAAACGAAAATAAACTAAAACTATGACCAACTATGAATATAAATGCAAGTATTTCGTATGCCTCGTGCGTATGCCGTATTGAAATTGCAGGCAATAATGAGAATAAGCAATAAAAAGCAAGGAAACAACAAAGTACAACTAAAACAACCTAAAGTACAACTATGCTTGCATGATCATGAAATTGAAAATAATGCAAATCAACAAAAATTGAAAACACCAATGGAGAGAGCAATAAAAGTTGACGTGAAAATTTAAATCTTTTTAAAAAATAATAAGAAACGAAGAGTAGATCTAGGGTTCAACATAAAACTATGCATGAAAATAAAAACCAAAATAAAGCATATGAAATACTTAAAGTAAAAACGATCAAGGACCCGATCTATGGTCAAAGTGTATCACTCATCTAGATTCCATTAACCAAATCACAAATCTAATAATAAATCTAAGAGCTAAGGCAAAATGCATAAATTGAAGAACAAGCATGAAAATAATGAAAAACGTACTTGAATTAAGAAGGATAAACAAATACTTGAATGAAATTACAATAAAAATAAAATCCAAGTGATGGCTTGAATTCTTCTTTAGCTTACAACCCCAAGGAAAAGCTTGAAATTAAATCTAAGATTTAGAGAGAGAAAATAAATCCCAAACCCATGCAAGAGTTGGGATGAGAGTTGATATCTTCTATGGGGAAAGATGTGGGGTTTATATAGTGTTTCACAGGGGCAAAAATGTCAAAAATCCCAAAAATCCCTAAGTGTCTTGTGATGCAGTCGATCGACAGGCAGTCAATCGATAGGTTGGCAGTCGATCGACTGCTCTGTTGCTCCAACATCCCAGCCTCTGTCGAGCAATCGATTTGGTCTATTCTCAGTCGATTTGGCAGTTGATTCGGGCTGCTTCAGTCGATCTACTGGCTTGTCAGTCGATTCGAGCTGCTTTTGGCTTGATTTTCTCATTTTGGCATGGATTTTGGGCCTCAATGCCTTGGCTTGAACCTAGGCGCATGCCGGCACGTCTTGGCACGAATCTAATTCATTAAGCCACCTATATGAAATAAGAATTTTAAACATAAAAACTCATAAATCCCACAAATTTCACCAATATCGTATATACAAGGCTCAAAACAATAAAACAAGAAAATAACCTATGAACCAAATGAAACTTGACTCAAAACTATTATAAACAACATTAAACTCGAGACGGGAGGATCCACTAAGGCAATGACCTCCTTGTTGGGTGGAAAGAGAAAACCGTGACGATAAGGCTTAACCTGATGACCATTGACTTAGAACGTTTCTTGAATCTTTGGGTCGATTAATCTTTACGATTGGGTTGCACTGTCTTCTCAAGAACACTCTTCACTTGCTTGTTACTTGTTTCAACTTGCCCCGATATTTGGGGATGATATGGTGTAGCTATCTTATGCTTGATCGCATTGATCTTCATGAGCTTCTCAAATAGCTTATTACAAAAATGGCTACCACCATCACTTATGATCACTCTTGGAAAGCCGAAAAGAGCACAAATATTCTCTCTTACAAATTTAATAACCACCTCGGCATTATTTTTGATTGTGGGAATAGCTTCAACCCATTTTGACACATAATTGACCCCCACAAGAATATATTCGTATCTGATCGAAGATTTCTCGACGCTCTAGAAATCGTCTCCGCAATAGTACGGAGTRGACTGTAGYTGCGMTGAGTTGTCCCGAGTCGTGTCTCTCGAGGATGGATGTGATCGGCTATCGGTTTTCTTTATCGTTCTTATCGTCGATTTTCTAAAACTAATTTATCCTAAGAAAGCGATAATCATTGGTCGGTTTTATAGCTAAGGTTTAAATTTGAAACTTGAGATTTAAAAACAATAAAACATTTAAAGGAATTTAAAGCTTATACTAAAAACGATCAATTTAAACTAATT
>BMAC01000185.1:216848-236801 GCA_014905375.1 Phtheirospermum japonicum
GGCGGGTACGTTTTTCCGTCAGGATACTAGAATCCTAACCACAAAAATACTGGCGGCCATTATCCATCAGGAGGCCGTCAGTATTTCATATTATGACGGAATCCTAACGGATTGGGCCGTCAGAACTGCCGGATTTTTTTGTAGTACCGGTTTGCTCTCCTCTTCTTCTAAATAGACATAGTTGAGGTGAGATGGGAGAGGCTTAATCTTAGGCTTGTGCCTCCTCTTGACCTCGTTGGGGGATAGCGTGAACAATTCGCCGATCCCCTCAAGATAATTTTCAAGCTTTTCAATGGGCTCGACCCCCAACCTATCATCAACAATCTCCACCTCCCCTCCCAAAATTTTGTCATTGTCCTCAACGACACATACACAATCTCTTTCACTCAAGCCGTTGGCACATTGAGACACAATGGACTCATCGCTACGAACAAGGGGCTCATCATCCTCACAACAACCCTTGATATAGACTCCCCGGTCAACCTCCTCCTCATTGCTCTCTTTCTCCATATAAACTAGTTCGACCAATTCTTGGATCTCGTCAATAAGTAAGCATTCCGCATGATTAGACGCTTGATGGGACTGATAGCAAGTTAGACATAGAAAACGTGACCAATTCACCCGCAATGGACAAAGTAAGATTCTTCTTCCCAACGTCTATCAAACATTGAGTTGTAGCCATAAACGGGCGGCCTAGCAAGATAGTGTGTTCAGCGCCATCATTCTTCATCATGCCAACATCCAATACCACAAAATTAACCAAAACCACGATCCCCCCAACTTGGAAAAGAACGTCCTTGATCATCCCCTTTGGGTATCTAATTGACCGATCGGCCAATTGTAAGCAAATATGCATTTCTTGTAGAGGAGCATGTTCCAATTGTTCATAGATCGACATCAAATTAATACACGCCCCAGAATCAAGCATGCCATTAGTGATGTTGCCATTCCCAAGTGTGATATCAATACAAAATGAGCTGGGGTCTGCCTTCTTAAGAGCCAAAAGAAAGGGGTCACAAACCACACTTGCCTCATTTGATATATAAACTCTCTCATTTGTAGCGCTCATAAGCTTCTTGGAGGAAATTACTTGAAGAACTTGGAATAAGCGGGCATATCCCGGATGGCGTCTAACAAGGGAAGAGTGATGTTTACGTTGGACAATAGATCATAGAGCTTTTGAGAATATGCGTCCTTCTTATCATTTTGTAGCCGGTATGGATAGAGCATAGGGGCCTTAGACGTTGGTGGCATGTAGGCGTTTGAAGACTTATGTAGGCCATCAGGATGGTCCTTTGTTGAAGTGGGAACCATGGGGGTAGAATGGGGAAGATGAACGATATTTGGGATAGGAACCACCTCCTCCTCGGACGGCGGGGCAACCTTATTGTCAACCACCCTACAACTACGAAGGGTTGTGACCGCATGAGCTTGTGAAGGTTGACTTGGCAATTTGCCTTTCTCATGAGCTTGCTTTAACATATTCACATCATTCGCTAATTGCCCGATCTTAGTGTTTAGTCCATTTGTTGTAGCCTCAAGAACATTGAACTTGGCATCGAACGAAGCCACCGTAACAGACAATGATTGCAATTGTTGCATAATGGACAAGAGAGTCGGACCGGAAGGTGAAGTAGGAGCATTCACTGGAATCGGTGGATGAGATGGACCCAAGTGAGGATTAACACCCACATTTGTATTGGTATAACTAAAATTCGGATGCATGCAGTTGCTTGGATGATAAGGAGGATTGTAATTTGGCGGACAAGGAAAAGGCGGCCTAGCAACACCGGGTCCCGATTGATACCCTTGAATACCACATACTTCCTCCGATTGAGGTGTCGTCATATAGAAAGAGGGATTAGAAGGACAATACAAGGTATCATGACCGATCATTCCACACGATGAGCACGGGGGATCCGGGCTTGGGCTAGACAACTTAGCAATTTGAGCCTCCATAGCCGTGATTTTCTTTTCTGTCTCAAGCTCCTTAGAGGAAGAAGTTTCACTCACTTCATTAGAACTTGAAAACAACGCTTGAGAAGACTTTTGTTGAGGATTTTCGGCCAAAGTGGTGAAAATCTTGTGAACCACTTGAGGAGGATGGTCCTTCATATTCCCTCCCGCCTACGTATCCACCATATATTGGAAATGTGGGTCCAACGCATCATAGAAAGTTTGGATTAAAAGATCCTTTCCCATGCGATGATGTGGACAACTCGTGAGAAGATCTTGAAAACGAGCCCAAGCCGAGTGAAATGGCCCATTCTTCAATTATTTAAACGAAATAATCTTGATCCTCAACTCGGCCGTCTTCTCATCGGAATAATGATCCAAGAATATTGCCGAAAGCTCGTCCCATGTATGGATGGAGTTAGAAGGAATACCCATGAACCATGACAATGCTTTATCTTGAAGAGCATACGAAAAACAACAGAGTTGAAGATGCTCTAAACTCATCATATTCGGGCGGCGGAAACTCGAGACTTGCCATAAAAATTGCCGGAGGAATTGGAGAGGATCCTCCTTAGAAAACCCATGAAAGATCGGAAGATGGGAAAAATTGAGCGATTGGATATCAATAGCCATAAACTCGGGAGGAAGGGGCACACACGATGAAATAGTCGCCCCCACAAAGGCTATTCTAACTTCTCATATTATAAATACGGGAGGTGCGTTTTGGGCATTTAGCTCATACCTCCAAACAAAGCAAACAGATCGGGAGTGCCCTCATGAACATTATTATTGGCACCTACATAACCCGAAACACCAACATGACCTTTGAAACTCACATTCGGAGCATGATTAAAATTATAAATTGGAGGAACTCCATACGGGTCGGGATTCAGATTTTGCATGTTCGGAAATTGATTAGGAGCACCATAACCCCCATACGGATCATTTGGATTCATAAAGCCGCTATACCCAACATGGTTTGCACCATGCCCTCCCATGTTGGGTTGACCATTGACGTTTCCACCATTGGCAACATGGTTTGCACCATGCCCTCCCATGTTGCCAAAAACGGTACCAATCATCCCATTCCCAACATGGTTTGCACCATGCCCTCCCATGTTAGGAATGTAATCAATATTGCCATGAGTGTTGGAAATGAAAGCATTAAAAGGGTTAGGAAAGGGTGCGGTACCTTGGTGTAGGGCCATGGCGTGTCCATGAGTGGTAAAAACACTCCCTTGATTTCCGAAAGCTTGGTCATGAGGGCTTGAGGGTTTGGAATTTGAACGCCCGGGCTTGTCGATCGGGAGGATGGCTCGACATGAACCATGGGCTCGGGATCAATATAGCTTTGAGGAGCACGGGCCCGTGGAGACTCCTAGTTGGTATTGAGAAACGGGCTGGTGTTTGGAAGATTATGTGCCATGTCTTGAGTAATAGCCAAGGGACATCGTAAATGCCTTAATCTCTCGGGGTTCGAAATAAGGAGCCAAATCGTTCCCAAGGGTTCGAAGACTTTGCATACACTCAATAAAAACATCAAATACAAAAGAAAGCTAAAAACACAAAGAAATTACAAGAAAATCGAAAGCCTTAACCAAGCCGAGTCGCAACGGCGCCATTTTATTTTATGGAGTTTTAGTGGTGATGAATACTTAAGGGGTTCGTGTGGCTCAGTATTATCAGAATTTGATTGAATTGTAGGAATTGATGAGTTTATAGCTTTTGAAATTGAAGGAAAATGAAAGTAAATGGAAATAAACAAAAATAAACTAAAACTATGACTAACTATGAATGTAAATGCAAGTATTCTATATGTCTCGTGCGTATGCCGTATTGAAATTGCAAGAAATAATGAAAATAAGCAATAAAATGCAAGGAAACAACAAAGTACAACTAAAACAACCTAAGGTACAACTATGCTTGCATGATCATGAAATTCAAAATAATGCAAATCAACAAAAATTGAAAACACCAATGGAGAGAGCAATAAAAGTTGATGTGAAAGTTTAAATCTTTTCAAAAAATAACAAGAAAGGAAGAGTAGATCTAGGATTCAACATAAAACCGTGCATGAAAATAAAAACCAAAATAAAGCATATGAAATACTTAAAATAAAAATGATCAAGGACCCTATTTATGATCAAGGTGTGTCACTCACCTAGATTCCATAAACTAAATCACAAATCTAACGATAAATCTAAGAGTTAAGGCAAAATGCATAAATTGAATAATAAGCATGAAATTGATAAACAAGCATGAAAATAATGAAAAACTTACTTGATATAAGAAGGAGAAACAAGTAATTGAATAAAATTACAATGAAAATAAAACCCAAGTGATGGCTTGAATTTTTCTTGAGCTTACAAACCTAAGGAAATCTTGAAATTAAATCTAAGATCTAGAGAGAGAAAATAAATCCCAAGCCCATGCAAGAGTTGGGAGGAGAGTTGATATCTTCTTTGGGGAAGTATGTGGGGTTTATATAGTGTCTCACAGGGGCAAAAACATCAAAAACACCAAAGATCCCGAAGTGTCCTATGATGCAGTCGATCGACAGGTTGGCAGTCGATCGACTGCCCTGCTGCTCCATCATCCCAGCCTCGGTCAAGCAGTCGATTTGAGTTGTTCTCAGTCAATTTGGCAGTCGATTTTTTAGTCGATTCGGGCTACTTCAGTTGATCTACTGCCATGTCAGTCGATTCGGGCTGCTTTCGGCTCAGTTTTCTTATTTTGGCACGGATTTTGGGCCTCAATGCCTTGGCTCGAACCTAGGCACATGCCGGCATGTCTTGGCGCGAATCTAATTCACTAAGCCACATATGAAATAAGAATTTTAACATAAAAACTCAAGAATCCCACAAATTTCACCAATATCGTATATATAAGGCTCAAAACAATAAAACAAGAAAACAACCTATCAACCTAATGAAACTCTACTCAAAACTACTATAAACAACATTAAACTCTAATTAAAAACACGATAGAATATCCACAATTACATGCAAAACATCGAGGCCCTACATGGGCGACTTTTCCTTGTGCATCCGACTAAGTGTCGAGGCCCTTGAGTATGACTTGCGGCCGATTGATCTCAACCAGCTACCATCTTTTCATGGCCTACCGCACGAGGATGCTCTCCAATTCCTTTGGATTTTCTCTTACACCGTGTCAAGCTTTTCATGCCAAGGGATACATATTGAACAAATTAAGATGCGATGCTTTCCAAACACGACGAAAGATAAGGCGGTCGATTGGCTAATGACGTTACCGGCCGACACCCTCACAAACTGGGACATGGTGACCGAGAAGTTTATGGAAGAGTACTACTCCCAAGACAAGACGGTCAACTTTCGAGCGAAGATTACCTCATTCTGTCAAGCAAGCGACGAGACCTTTTATGAGGCATGAGAGCGTTTCAAGGGCTACTTTACTAAGTGCCCTCACCATCGATTCACCGACAATTTCTTGAACCAAGTTTTACACAATGGCTTGACATTCGCGTCTAAACGCATGGTAAACAATGCCGCCGGGGGAACCTCGTCGGCCGCTCGATGAGGGAGCTATATGACATCTTCGTTGATATGGCCGCGGATGATCACCCAATGAGTATATTGGAGCGAAAAGAGCAAGTAAAAGAAGTGTCAATGATGGATAATCTTGAGTAGGCCCGTAAAATTGCCGACCTCGAGAGTCAAGTGCCTTCTCTCACCAATCTCTACTCGGGTTCAATGGAAACATGCACCACGTGCGGTATCGCGGGTCATGGAGCTAGTACGTGCCCTATGGTTTATGGGCAACCTAGTGAGTTCGACGAGCAAGCATTCGCGGTCCAACGATACCAAGCCTCACAACCGAACCAAGCCCAGCAGAGTGGGTTCCAAATACATATTCCTAACTTACAACCCCGGGTGGAGGAGCCACCCTAACTTTGGGTGGAGAGACACGACCAATGCCCAAAACCCACCCGGGCCTTCGATGTTGCAACAAGGGCAACAACCACCAATGTAACAACCACGGCCTCAAGTCCCGTTCAACGCACGACCACCTTTCCCGCCTCATCAAGCATCATTTCTGGCTCCTCAAGATCATTCGGCATCACGCCAACCAATCATGGAGTCCATCTTCACCGAACTTTTGGGTTCTATCCAATAATTGACCAAACGGCTTGCGAGTTTAGAGACACAAGCGGGGCAAGTGGCGATGGATGTTAATGAGCTTAAGCGGGACCACAATAAAGGAAAGATACCTAGCCAACCGGCTTAAGATCAATCTGTGACGATTCTTCGAATCGACAAGGTAGCAGACAACAAGGTTGTCCATCCCAACGATGACCCCTTGCCTTCACTCGAAGATCAAGACGATTTGACCGTGTAAGTCCCTAATGAGCCCGTAGCCACTACTGGGCCACCCACATCCTCTTCAAGTGGTGTGGCGAAGGATACCGAGGCTACCAGGGGACTCCACAAATCCGCAATGCCATACCGACCTATGATCCCATATCCGAGGCGTATCTGACCGACTAGATGAAAATGTTCGAGAAGCTTCAGTTGATGGATGAAGAAATCGATATTAATCACACAAGTAGTCAATGAAGCCTTCGAAAGATCAAAACTCGTCTCTCTCACCTCGAGGAGCATTTTGACGAAGCTTTTACCTCTCAAGCGACCGAGTCTCATCCAGAGATGGACGTTGACGAAGATTCCTCCAATGAGTTCTAATCAAAATAATAATAATAATAAAATTAAGAAAACTAACATTTTTTGCGTTTGTCTTGTGTGTTTTTGTTTTCTTTTTACAGGCTCCTCTCAACTTTGAAGCCTGTTGGACGTTCTTAGACGTTCGACTCATCACCACAAGCACGATCATAGGGATGTCTCTCTTTCTCTTTCCTTTTACCATACCTCGTTCAGTTTTACTTGTTTTACAATGTGGGCATTGTATGGTTTAGGTGTGGGGGGGTTTTGTCCTTGTTTAGTAACTCTTTTGTGTGCTTGTTTGTGTTTGATTTGAGTCGTGTGTATTTTATTGACCGGAACCTTGCGAAGTGACGTGGTTAGATGCTTTGGTTAGGTTGTTTAGACTTTCGTTCAAATAATAGTGTAATTATGGGGAATGAAGTGTAAAGAACCTATGAAGCGTTTTGCCCTTTGTTCTATTCACGTTTCATTCTAAAAAGTCGAATACTCTCTACTAGCCCCGTTTTCAAATACCCTCTATAGGATTTTATGTAATTTTTATTTTTATTTCTGGAGACGTCAAAAACTCCATGTGTGTAATCAAAAGTTTTAATAAGTTGGCAACGTAAGATCGGAGTCAATGGACTCTCATTTTTGATTTTTAAATATCATTCTCATTTAGTATCTCACCTCTATGGGTACTCCAAAAAAAAGAGAAAAAGAAAAAGAAAAAAAATAAGTACAAGAAGAGAAATTCTTGTATAAGTGAAGTTCTTATAATAAGTTGTGCAACCTTTGTACGTATTTTTATTTTTAGTTTTTATATTTAAAGAGGTGTATAGATGAGTGGGTTAGCCGGGTGCCGACTTGGCGGTTTGAACATGAATAGACTTTAGCCGAAACATGGATGGGTGACGTGCATGGAAGGCAACACATTAATTTTAGATGTTCGGAAGATAGTCTAAATTTCTTATCTCAACGTATCATGTCGTCCTTTTAGTTGAGTTTCTAGTCGATTTAATGAGACTTCTCGAATCATTTGAATGCATTAGTGGTTAGTTCATAGGGTGGCTAGCTTTTTCTTGTCTACGTCTAGATTTGATTTTGTTTGAGGACAAGCAAAAAGCTAAGTGTGATGGAGTTGATTTGTACATATTTGTGTGTGTGTTTTGTTTGTTTTTGCATTTTATCTTGCGTGTTATAACGGGTTTTAGGTCGTTGTTCTTCTCGTTTTTCTTCTTTTTAGTATTTTTGTAGGTCTTTTCATTTTTATCCCGTTTAACACATTTTTTCTCTCATTTCGTAACTTGTCGTTCTACTTACGCTTAATTCTCTTTTTCAGCTTTGAAATGATAAAAATCAGACTAGGGATGCAAAGCTGTTGTCGGTCAACGCGTCATCGACGCCAACCATCTACATAGCACCGACACTGACATCGAAGACATCTTGCAACCAACATTCTAAGGATTTCCAGCATACGTCGATCGACGCCGCCCGTCGACGCATCAACGACGGGCACCACCAGTGGAGTCGACGCCCTTGGTCGATCGATACGCCGAGAGTCACATGCCACCGTCGACCAATGCCCAATGTCGATGGTGATCGATGTCATAGACACCGTCGATCGATGTTAATCGACAGTCATAATTTTCGTGCGAACTTACTGAAGTTATAGTTTTTGTGGTGTTGAAATAAATTCAACGAGTTCATGGCTTGGTATTATCGGACTTCAATCCATTTGCAAGTTTCAACGTGTTTCAAGCTCAAGAGATGAGAGAAAACTGAAAATAATGCAATTAAAAATATCAAACTAAACTAGAAATTGAAATGACAAGTTGGTCGGATGCCTCAGTCATATGCCTCAATTGAAAATGCAAAGCAAACAAGAAAATAAGCAAGAGAATGCAAAGTTTCACCATGTACTACCATGCATGCACAAGGTACAACCATGCATGAAAACTCAAATAATGCAAATTAGTAAAACCTGAAAGCACCAAAGTAAATATCAATAAAAGTTGACTTAAAATTTCAAATCTTTTGGAAAAAGAACGAGAAACAAAGAGTAGATCTAGAATTCAATTTAAAACTATGCATGGAAATTTAATTCAAAATAAAGCATAAGTAAAACTCAAAGTCATGATGATCCAAGAACCGATCTATAGCCTAGGTATGTCATTCAACTAGAATCCATAATCAATTCACAAGTTTCATCATGAAATCAAGTAGCTAAAACAAAAGGCATAATTGAAGAACAAGCATGGAAATGAAGAACAAAGCTTGAAATTAAAAGGAAAGCTTACTAAAATTAAATGGAGAATCCCAAAGCTTGAATTATAATGAAAGTGCTAATCCAAAGGAGTATTTTGATTCATCTTGAACTTACAAACCCAAGGAATTGCTTGAAGATTAAATCTAAAACCTAAGAGAGAGAAAGTAGATCTAGCGGAAAAATGAAGAGAAAATTAATCCCAAGGCTCATGCAAGAGTTGGTGAATGAGTGAGTGCTTTTCTCAAGTCAAGTGGAGGGTTTTTATAGTGATTAGCAGGGGCAAGCTCGTCAAAACGATTTAATTCCCGGACTCTCAGTCGATCGATTGAGGTCCAGTCGATCGACTGCTCAGTCGATCGACTAAGGGCAGTCGATCGACTGCCTTGCCATTTTGCGCAACCCTCTTTCGATCAGTCAATTTTGATGGACGCAGTCGATTTCCTCAGGATCAGTCGATCGACTGCCCAGTCGATACAGTCGATCGACTGCCTCGCCAAATTGCAGCGCTCTCTGATGGTCAGTCGATCCTCCAGTCGATTTCCTAGCTAGCAGCCGATCGACTGCTGGCAGTCTGGGCAGTTGCTCGGGCAGTCGTCCGGGCAATCAACTTGGCTCGATTCTCCTCATTTTGGCACGGTTTTTTGAGTCTCAATGCCTCGACTCGCTCCTTAACAACTTTTAGCGTCTTTCCAATACCTCGTGCCACCTACAACATACGAATTTAGATTCAAAACCCATGGCTCGTCATCAAGAAATGCATATATCAAGTTTCAATACTACAAACGGGGAAATTACTGAAAAACTAACGAGAATGACTCAAAACGACTAAAAAAAATGCTAAACCCTAACTATAAAAACTAAGAAAAACACAACAATTACATGCAAAACACTTACCACGATGCCCTCCTCGTCCGACACTATATAAGTGATGTCCCTCTTCAGGTGGACATCAGACCCGACCAGAGACAAGAAGTTACCATTTGGGAACCCTCGTCTCCATGTTTGAACTTTTGAATTCTCTTTTCAATCTTTCATAATTTTAGCTCGATTTCTCTTCGATTTTGATTCTCAAATTCGCATGATCCGGAGTTTGGATTCCAGAACTTAGCTTCTTGATAGATTGTGGCATATTATTATGCAACTCGTCTTTTAATACATTTGGGTGATTTTCTTAGATCGATTCTTGTTTTCCTTTCTTGAATTTGAGTTCTTAGTTTTCATAATATAATTCGTGCTGATTTTGGATTTCGTGAGTTTGAATGATTCGTTGCTGTTTTTGTTTGAATTGGCTTGTGAAATTGTTGGGTTAATTGGTCGTTCACGCATTCTTGTCTTTTGGATCTGTAGTTGTTAGAACGTTAGTCGATTTCATGCTTATTTGCGTTCTTGTCATTTGATCGAGCACGTTTAGCTCTTATTTATGTTTGGTTGTTTACTCTTCCATTTTCAATTATTATATTTAAAACTCAGTTTGATAATTTAGTGAATCGTTTACTTGCTTAGTTAGTTTGTTCGTCAATTTGATCGTGAAATTTAGCGTTTTAAACAAAACAATCAACCAACTGATTTGATCGAGTGTATAGATTATAATTGTGTTTTAATGAACATTCTCAAATTCCAATTGTCATTCCTCGAGAGGTTCGACTCGATTCCACTTGCCACTTACAACTGCTCCGTTCTCATGGGGACGAGCTTTTTATTTTTATAAAAAGTAAATGTTTAAAAAGTTCGATTCACTCATATCATTTCTTCCTTTTCCTATCAATTTCTTATGGTCAACAAAATATATCATGCATATAATTATCTTCAGCGTTAGTAAATAATAGTGGATATTTTAAAGCAAGATAAAACAGATGCAATTCATTGATACGTTTCAATTTTTCAGATTTTCTTTCTAATATAATATCCTTGTCACCAATATATTTTTCAAAATCACCACTAAGATGGAAAGTCCATCGACTTCAGGAATATTGTGCGTTCTTGCACCTGTGCCTCTTCTCCCAGTACGACGTAATCTCATTTCGACAACACCTTTTTTGGGAAACTTATCTTTGGGATTTTTAAATGGCTTAACCAAATTGTTTCCCTATCCACCATGGATTATTAAGCTCAACTACAATTTCGGTATAGAGAGAATTGTTTTCATTGCCTTTTCTGCATAAATTTAAAAACTAATATACTAATATATCATAACAAAATAAGATTAGTTTTATATACTACATTTACCTATTATTAATTGTAATGTAAACGTTGAAATAGAGAAATAATTTAAATTGTTACAGTTGATATAAACATTCAACTTCTTAATGAAGTATAAGATTAATATGTAAATGAATAAATAATTTAAACTATTACAGTTAATAGAAATATTTAAATTTGTTGGTGGACGTCCTCTTTTTAGTTTAGTAGTAAGGTGATTCTGTACCAAATCAACTGCAACAGATGCACTATTGTCCATTTCTGTCGATGGAGCTGAAGAATTCTCTGCATCCGCGGATGAAACTTATAAACTACACTTGTATTCTTTTTATAAAATATTTTTTTACTATTAGTTATATTTAAAAAAAAATAAATGTGTTGATTATAAGAAATTGTATCAAGTTTCATTTTTGTATAAATTATTTTAGATAATGAAGGCATATTTGTAATAATAACAACCAACCAAAATATTAACCCTAATAATTAAATTAACAATATAAATATATTTAAAAATTAAATAAGAATCGTAACTTGTGTAAAATATTAGCATTATTAGGCACACTTTCTTTTTTAGATAATTGTCGGTAAGTTTATTTTGTGAATTATCTAGTGAAACTGTTGCAATGTTGTCCATTTCACTCGATAGAATATGTGTTGAGCCATTCTCTGCAATAACAGTACATATAGACAACGCATGTATTCTCCCATATAATTACTCAATTATTCTCAACAACATTAGTTTATAATCGATATTAAAAAATTATAAGTTTTTTCTTGGATATATATATATATATATAGGGTTGGGTTCAAATGAGAACCCGTCATTATATGTGAACCTAGGGACTCATCTTGACCATTAGATTGGATAATCTTGATGGTTGAGATCATGACATGTCAGCATTAATTAATTAAAAATGGTATTTTGGACATATATCAACGTTTACAAAGAGCACTACATTATTCTTTGGAAAGCACAATAGATTAAGAAGAAAAAACACTACGGTTGTATAAAAAAAGCACCGCAAATTTCGTCTATAAACTGCAAATTCAAAAATTTGAAATGAAACTTAAATCTTCAACAAACCATAACTTTTTCAAATTTTATTCGTTTTGAATGAAATATATATCAAATTAATCACATTCTCAAGATCTACAATTTAAGATACATATTGCATATTTTAAAACGTAAAAAATATATATATATAATTAAATTAAAAAAACTGGACTGATTTTAGCACTACAGTACTGTGTAAAAAGCACAATGAATCTGGACATATAATTGCACTGTGCAATATTAGATCTAAGGCCAGGATTAGTCCCTAAGTTCACATATAACGACGGGGTTCTCATTTGAACCCAATCCTATATATATATATATATATATATATATTAGTTGGGATGTTTATAATAAGCTCACAATGCAAAAAAAATGAGTTGTGTGGGTTTGTATATTTTCTTTTTAAAAGATGAGATATGTTGCTCTTCAGAATCAAATAATGATAATATTAATAAAATTATTAAATTAGTTATTTATTATTATTATTATTATTTTATAGAAGACCACAACATATTCTAAATATAAATTAAATTCAGTATTAATGTTCTAAAATATTACTATTGGTAGTAACAATTACATTTTTAGGAGGTCTTCCCCTTTTATTGTTTGTAAATCAACTGATTGTGATCCAAGATCTATACAATAGATTTTCTACTTCCCATTCAAATTTATCCAATAGGAATAACTTCATTTCCTGGAAACATATGCAAAAATAGTTAATTATGCATATTTTAGAATTTTTTTGAATAAAGAAAAACTATAGATTTATAATGTAGGTTAATTGGAAAGTATTTTGTAAAATATATAACAATAATAATAATATAATTATAATAATAATAGTAGTAGTAATTATTATTATTATTATTATTATTATTATTATTATTATTATTATTATTTTTATTATAACAATATAGTGAAGGCCCAAAGGAGAACAAGAGTGAGCGTATCTTTTGAGGGATTATTTGACACTTTGTTTGTTTTATGTAGTCACTGTAAATTTTCAATCATTGATAATTATTTATTGAGTACAAAAACAATTGAAGTAGCATTAATTGAAAACGATTATAGCAAAATAATAAAATACCATTAGAAATATCAGTCTTCGAAAATATCTGAAAATGATATGAAATTTTAGCGACAACCGATGATTGTAAATTATTTATTATATCACACCGATCTGTATTACACTCTACCAAAGGCAATCCAAATACATTCCTATTTTCTACAAAATGAAAGTAATAGTTTTTATTATTGGATGTACTATACTAATCACATATAGAATATATATTGTTAAATAAAGTCAATTTGTATAATAATCAGATAAATTGTATACATATTAATTTAAATAAAAAATAGATAATACGTAAATTAGAGTGATTTAAATTAAAAAAATGCATATGTTATAAGACTAACATTGAAGCATTGTTTATTTTATTATAAAATATAATTTAAGAATATAAATCATGGGATTTATACAAGGATAGAACATTAATTATTTAATATTAAAAATCATAGTTGTACCTTTGGGTATACTTATTGAGTATTGATTAACATCATTGTCTATTGCTGATAAACATTGGAAAAATAATATTATTCTGTTTGAAAATATTCTTAATACTTATCCACTAAAATGACTTTGTCTATTCTTACAAACTAATAGGAAGTTGTCATATGTACTGAATTATCATTCGATTATATCTATCACTAACTGCAAAACAAAAGTAATTCATTATGCTTATCAATGATATTATATTCATTCAAATAAAACAACTGAATAACAACAAAGAGATTGACTATAATATCTAAATATGATATCTATATTTATCTCACCAAATAACTAAATAATCCACGGTTATTTTAACAAATAATTATAAAATGAACTTATGTGTTTTATTATATAACAAACTAAATATTTATCAGAGGATTCGTAAGAAATAAATGATCAATATGTAATATAATAAATTGATTAACTTAAATATGAAATGCAAGTCATATAATATATATTTAAATTAAAAAATACAAATAAACTAACCACTATAAAAGAAAAACATGGCTAAGATCGGATATAAAAAGTTAGATAGATTGTTTAATGACTATAGATATAAATGAATATAAATATGAGGATATTTAATATATTGAGAAAATATTACTAACATTCCAATGTATACAGTAGTTTTTTTATAAACTATAAAAGATAAGAATATCGTCATGACTTATGTTCAACAATTGTCGTTTATTGCCAATAATCATAGACTTGGTAATTTTCCTCATTTATTTATCGATGAAAAAAATGAATTAATTTATAAAAGAATAAAAAAATATTTTAATTTATAGCAGTAATCATAATGTACTATATATATGTAAAAAAATCGATTCAAATAAAACTAATTCCATACATTTATTACTGATGTGAATAATTTTAGGAATTTATTGATCAATTGACTTTCCATAATAATCTACTATCCTTCCATAATATGTAAGCCAACAGAGTCTGTGTTGATATTTTTTTTATGTAAAGTAAATCATTGGTTATACTATGAGTTATGGCAGCTACTTGTTTTATTGTACGTGTATTTGCCAAATTTTGATGTATTTACTTAGCAATCAATTAGAAATAAATTTGTTTGATTAAATTATGGTGATAAGTACAAGCTTATGTTCTTTTTACATTATTTTAATATAATAATTTAATAATAGGTTAGTACATATATGAGTATCTCCATATTCAATATTGAATGTAGACTATATATTAGTCCATATTCATTAGTGCATATATATAGAGAGGATAAGCAATAATCGTAATCTTTGTGTTTTCGTCATATACACAAAAAGGAAAAATAAATAATCCATTTAGTCCTAGTTAATAACCAACTTCCCAATAACTATTACTAATACTAAATGGCAAAAACTCAAATGTGACGGCCACACGGGTCTTCTGTCATGTGACGGAGCCCCAAACCCAATAAATCTGCCTAATCCGACCCAATTTGATGGATTAAATCCAGGTCTGAATAGGTATAGAGTTTCGTCACATGATAAATGATCCATTTGGCTGATCCAAACTTTTGTGCACCCCGTTTTTAATAAATTAATTTAAAAGCACGTTAGTTTGCTCGCAAGAGTACGAGGTAACTGTAGGGTGGTAAGTTTGACTCGAGTCGTATCTCTCGAGGTAACAACTGTTCGGTCTTTCAGATGTTTTTCTCAATTTACGAATTAAAGTAAAGTACATGTACAATTGGGGTTTTGAAAGATATTGAGTTGATCATTATAACTAAAGCAATAATTAAACTAAAGCTATTTAAACTAATTATTCTAACTAAATTATCAACTACAAGCAATAATTAAACTACTTGAACTCAAGAACTAAGGATCAATAGCAACGAATCTAAAGCATAAATATAGTAACTAACCTTAAGCAATCGCATCATACGAATCCAAGAACGAATAATTAAGCATAAATCAAGGTGCATAAATAAACTAGATTAAACCAATATCCAATCATAAAATGATTAAACTAATTAAACTAGTTCTAGCATCAACTAAGAAATAAATCAAGCAATTAAATAGAAAATTAACTACGTAACTAACTAAGAGTTTAGAGAACTTATTGGAACTAATGAAAGTAGTAAAAAGCTCCAGCTATTCTGGAGTTGCACGTCGATCTTGGGCGAAGACTGAATCCCGAACTCGAATTCGATGTTTTGGACGTGTTGTTCTTCGATCCTTGATCTCCGTCTTCAAATCTCGTTGTGAGATGTGGAATTATTGTTATTATAATCTAAAATACCCTAGGAGGTCGTGTATTAGGTGTCTCTGGTGTCTCTCCTCTCAAAAATCCGAAATATAGAGGGTTTATATAGATATTGCAATCTTGGCGCACAAGAAACCCTAAAATCCGAATTCTGGGCCGTCGCGTCGACAGTACGTCGATTGACGCGCGCTGGTGCTCGGCATCGGTGCTTCCTGAGCGTGCGCGTTGGCTGGGCGGGTGCGTCGACTGACGCGGTCATGGATCGACGCTTCAGAAAATTGCGTCTACCGTGCGTCGACTGACGCTCCTTCAGTCGACACTTTAGCAAGTTGCGTCGATGGTGCATCGGCCCTGAGTCGACTGACGCGGATCATGGCTCGCGTCGACGGAGCATCGACGGTCGCGTCACTCGACGCGACAGAGCGTCTGTCTCTGTCTCTCGATCTTTTGCTACTTGTTTCGCCGGAAGGCTCGTTCTCCTATTCTTGAACATCGAACTTCGTCTATTACCCGCTGAACTCTTCCGGTTACTTAGCTGTAAGGTGAAAACAACAAAATATCACCTATTTGCATCAATTACAATTAAAATACGGTAAAATAAGTCAGAACTATAGAAATACGAAATCATGCTTAAATCGTCCAACTTATACCAAAAACAAATAGAAAAACGAACTAAAAAGCTAATAAAAATAAGGACAAATCTACTCTAATCAACTACCCCACGCTTTATTGGTTTGTTTGTCCTCGAACAAACGACAATTTCAAAGTATAACTAGAATGAAAATTAGTTCAAGCAAAAAGTCGTGCTATGCTACATACGTAATTTTGAAAATATAGGTACAAGTCACGCAACGTCAAACACTTGACCATTATTACATTGTCGCTTCAATAAAATCATGCTTCCTCACGAAGGATAATATATATAAGTACGTTCAAAAGCACTCAAGTATTTTCTGCATGGGACGTGTATACACTCAAATCATACAATTACATGCACAATAAATAAGCACCGAAAATCAATCTCTTCTCAATCGCAAATTAAGTGTGCTATCAAAACTAAGAATCAGAAAAGGTCTTTACAGGTTGTAGTGTAAGGATCTTTGGACGGGTGTGGAATATATAAGTTGTGTGGCTAATCGCTCACTCAACCTAATCTAATCGAGAATCAAATTGCTTCACCTCGCTCAAAAATAAAAACCTCATTTAACACTCATAACGTAACCTTTCATACACAGGCTATTCCTCAACTCAAAACTCGTAAACTGACTGAACGCTCAAACCACTTAAGTACAATTGAAGCTTATAGCATGTTTCTTATACAACTCTTGCCTTCTAAACATTAGTCTTCATAAAATAAACAACTAGACTCAAGCCTTTACAAGCGCGTAGGCAATTAATCAACACTATCCACCATCCTATTATTATATTTTGTTTTTTTTATTTCCCCTTTTATTTTTATTTTATTTTTTTATGGGGTATTATTCTTTTTCTTTTTTTTTTTCTTTTTCATTTTGGATGGTGGTCCTAGATTACAAAAATTCATAAAATCATAAATTCCTAATAAAAGAAATTCCAAGACTTAATTAACCAATAAAAATAGCGAACTCCTACCCCACGCTTTTAATGGGTTAGTAGGGGTCGACTCAATAAAATCACTCATGGCTAAAGGCATGGATTATTTGGTTATGATTGGCTCATTCGGAATTTATAGTGGCTAAAAATATATGGATATGGCCGGAATAGGGTTTTATATGTGCCTTAACTTCATGTTCAAAGTCGACTACACACAGCGGTTTCAAAGAGATATCAAGACTGAAACTTATTCACGTACATGCAATGATGATAAACACTCAGGCTACTCGCTGGCTTTTTTGCATGAAAATTTTTGAATTGACGCTACTTTTAAGGTTTTGCGAAATCGATTGCGTCCAAGTACCATTTTACAATATATAATAATAAATTTTGAAAAATTATGCACTTATGCACGCTCAAAGACGAAAACAAATAATCATACATAGTCAACTTATGCACTTATGCACGCTCAAAGACGAAAACAAATAATCATACATAGTCAACTTCGACAGGCAAGCCATACAAACACAATTATCGTGCAGGAATAGCAATTAATCACGTTTAAGCATATAATTATTACAGGCCAAGTATCAAATAAAATTACACAATTAATCAATACAAATCACACTCGACCACCCCTCCTCTAAAAATCCCGGCCAATCTCCTGATTTAGAAATGAGAGGAGTTCTGAGAAAAGAGTTACCAATATGGGCAATGTTCACTCCAGCTCCATTTCCCATTTGGAGCCTGTTCCCTCCAGAATATTCAGAGGCCACATTCAGGTTCGCGAGGTCGTTTGTAACGTGCGCAGTTGCTCCAGAGTCAGGAAACCAGAGAGTATCAGTGTCATATTCCGAATGCGAGCTCGCGCTTCCAGCATTCCCAAATTGCGCCATATGCAGCGAAGGGTTTCGAACTGACTGCTGGACGGATTGAGTGTTACTGTAGGAGTTGTCATTCCTGTACCAGCACCTATCTGCTGTGTGTCCAGAAATATAGCAGATCTGGCAGACAACTCTATCTCCTCCATTCGTCCTTCCTCCGCGACCTCTTCTTCCTCCTCTACTTCCTCTGAAGCTGTTTCTTCCTCCTCCGCGACCTCTTGAAAATCCTCTGTTCTGTTGGTAATTGTTGTTGACTCTTGCAGTATTGACTTGTGTAGCAGTATTGATGGATGGCTGAGACCCTTCCGTATTGACATACGAGGTATTGCTGTTGTTGGTTTCTAATCTGGCCTCGTAGCTGAGCAAAAGAGCATGCAGCTCGGCTATCGTGTAGGGCTGCGGCCTGGACGTTACGTTAACCATCACTGAGTCGTACTCGCTTCCTAGTCCGGCCAAAATGTGCAAGATTTGGTCTTTCTCAGAGATCTTGTTTCCTGCGGAAGCTAAAACATCACAGCAAGATTTCATCTTTCCCAGATACTCTTTCATAGACAGTGCATTCTTTCTCAAGGATTGCAACATAATCCTATACTGCATTATCTTGGCTTGAGATTGCGTGGCAAAATTATTCTCAAGAGCAGACCATATTTCTTCAGATGTATTGAAGCCAACAGTCAGAACAAGAATACTCTCACTTAAAGAGGATAGAATCCATGAGGCTAAGATTTGATCTTGCCTTTCCCATGCAGAAAAAAGGGATTTATCTGATTTTCTTCATCGGCTAAAAATTGTGGTGGCGCTGCAGATCCCTTCTTGATGAATGCTTCAAGACCATAGCCTTTGATGGTCGTCAAGGCTTGTTGTCTCCAGATCAAATAATTATTTTCATCTAACTTGGTTGAAATGAGCTGACTTTGGGGATACACGATTTGTGGCAGAGGTGAGGAATTTTGGGTTGAGGAGGAAGAGCTAATGTGAGACATTTTGTAAAGAAGAACAGAGTCAGGCCCTCAAACCTGCTCTGATACCATGAAAGAAAAACTGCGAGCTCATTGCGAGCTAATACTGTGAAGAGCGAGCTAAAGTGAGCTGAGAATGTATTGCGTGTATATTTGAGTAATATTTTTCATACATTCATTAATGAATTACATGGCTATTTATAGCAATACAGATGACTAGTGTCGCCCTAGATCCTACGGTCAGATTTAGCACAGTACATATAATAACGGTATGATATAAACTTGTGGTTCACATTGCTTCAGTACAATGGACAGCTGTAGCAGACTGAACTGTACTAATTTAGGGCTGTCGTCATCTGACGTCCTGTAGGCTCCTGATGCTGAGACCTATCAGGTCGGTACTCACTTGTCTTGAATCTATCAGGTTGTAATCCATGCGACCTGGATATGTTGGGTCGCCAGTTGAGCGACCTACAGCTATTAGGTCGCCACATTGTTTCGAAGTCCCGCGACCTACTCCCTACAGGTCGCTGTGGCTTGTACTGTTGTTTAACACGGCCCCTCAATTCGAACGAGCTCTTGGATAAGATTTTCAATCTATCTCTGAGCTTGGTGAAGAATTGC
>BMAC01000185.1:261579-281391 GCA_014905375.1 Phtheirospermum japonicum
TACATCCGATTGATTAAATGATTTTTTGTTATTGAAATGATTTGTTTTCATTTTTTATTAGTGGATTATTTATTTTGAATTATTAATTAATTAAATTTATTTAATTATTTGTCTATTATTTTTAATTTAATTATTAATTAATTAAATTTTATTTAAAATTTAGGCGGTGGTGGACCTTGGAGCGGGCCGCCTTGGGCTGGGATTAACCGGAGGGCGGCGGTGGGCTGGGGCTTGAACCGGAGTGGTCGGACGGCGGTGGCGCGGTGTGGACGGGGGCCGCTCTCTTCTCTTCTCTTCTCTTCTCTTCTCTCCCCGTCGCTCTCTTCTCTCTCTTCTCTCTTCTCTTCTCTTCTCTTATCTCTTCCTCTCTGAAAATGAATACAGACTGGTGCAGCGGCGCAATTTTTAGGTTAAATTCCTGACGGCCTATGGCCATCAGGACTAGCGGGCCTTTATTTTTTTTTTATTAAAAATAGTATCCTAACGGCCATGACCGTCAGGAGTAGCGAAATTATATTTTTTTTAATTAAAAATTATATCCTGACGGCCTCGACCGTCAGGATCCTGACGGCCAAACCCGTCAGCGACGCCAATTTTATATACTGACGGGTATGGCCGTCAGTATAATTAAGCGGGATAAAATCCCGCTTTTTCTCTGGCGGGTTACTGGCGGTCTATAATGCTGACGGCCATGGCCGTCAGCATATCCGCCAGCAAAGTCGGCCGCCAGGAAGTCCGCCAGTATTTCTGGCGGCTTTTTGGCCGTCAGTAAATCCGCCAGGACTGCCGAATTTTTTTGTAGTGATCATGAACCAAGAAAAAATTAAAAAAAAAGAAAGAATATTCGTTGAGATGAAAACCCAATTTCCGAATTCATACCATACAAAAAAACCGACAATAAATTTTGAAAACTCGTAATCGAATTTGAATCAACAACAAAACATAATATCTTTAGAATTCTTGTTGTCAAATGAAGAAAAAGAGAAAGATCAGATGAATAAAAAGAGAAAGGGGTGGGGGTGGCTGAATCTAAGTATATGAATGAGAAAGTCAACTTTGTTATAATGTAATGAATAAAATGTAGTTTTGGTATAATTTAATGAAATAATAATTGATTGACAAAAAAAAAAGAAAAAAAAAAACTCAAAAAAGGCAATATGCACTGGGCGGGAAAACTCCTTATTTAACAAAGATTATTCACAATATCTTAAATAATTATATCTCTCACCTGCAAAACTCTCTCTTTATATATATAGATAGATAGATAGATTGATAGATTGATTGATAGATATATAGATAAATATATAGATAGATAGATTAGTGAAATGATCATTATATCCCTAAGATCTAATCTTGTATCTATAAATAAGAAACTCTTTTTTTTTATGGTCTTTCACTATAAACAAAGAAAATATTTGTTTTAAATAAGAAGATTAACACACTCACACACCCGATGGGAGTTGAACCTGGATCTGCTTGCCCAAAAAAAGTACCATTTACCACTAGGCTGAATCCAATTCCCTATAAATAAGAAATTCTAATCCTTATAATAAGATAATTGACCGCGCGTTGCAACACGGTAAATTTAATATTTATAAAAATTTTCTTCCTTTCCTCCACTAACTAGTAGTAGCGGTTAGTAAGTGTGAATTAAATTTTAATAATATAATATTAACTAAAATTATAAAATCTAAACAAAATGGGTTGTTGAAGATTATTATATAAATAGTAATAAGAGCGAAAAGAAAATATGGATAACAATAATATAAAGAAAGCATTCGGTTAACGGTTCCGTCTACACCCTCGCTCAACTTAATCTAATTAATTGTGATAGATAATCCTATTATTCTTCCAAAATTACTAACCCTAAATAACAATAAGCTCTGTTATTCTAATTCTCCCGTACCTAATAATTAATCGAAATAAGCTCTTCAACTAAGTCTAACTGTTGGACAACCTAGAATAAGCTCTCTAGATTCAATGCAATAGCAGCTTTTAAAACTGGGAAAATAGGCTAGTCTAAGTGATAAACTCACAAGTTCGGTTTATTTAACTTAGTTCATGTTATTCCTAATATTGCAAATATTAGTTTGCTACAAACGAATCAAACATGACAACAATTACGGATTGAAGGATTAATTCTAGCGATAGATATGTAAAACCTAATATAGGTGATCAAGCTAGAAAAAGTAAAAACAAATCTTGATTAATAAAAATAGAATAACACAATATATTTCATAGAAATAATAGAAAAGCGTCACGGGAATTAATCAAAATATAACCAAGTCATTGATTAACGTGTATTTGTCTTGATTTAAGTTAGTATTTTATTTAGTTTTTATTATTGTTTTGGGTATAAGTTGGATTAAATGAGCTTATTTTCGTATTTTCTTATCTCCAACTTATTTTATTATATTTTTATTATAATTATTTAATTTTATGTTTAATTTAAGTGTTTTGAGGTATTTAGGGGTGGACGTAGTCAAGGTTGGGCCAACGATTGGAGTTTCGGCGAAAACGGGGCACGATTTGAAGAATTTAGAACTGTCAGACTTTCTATAACGGATTTTTACCTGTAACCGTTCTAGAAAGACCTGCCGAGCCATGCCGACACTATCTGCCGATGCTGCCGAGCCACGTTGCGCGCCTAGCGAGACCCCCCGCCGAGTGCTGTCGAGAGCTGCCGGGCGCTGTCGGCCGAGCCTGTCAAGCGCTGCGCGCACCGGCCGAGCTGCGCGAGTCGACGCCGAGTCATGACTTGCGTCAGTCGACGCTCCGTCGACGCACTGTCGATGCTACTTGCTGAAGCGTCGATGTCGACGCACCATTGTCGACGCAACGTCGACGCAACTTGCTGAAGCGTCGATGTCGACGCACCTGCCAGCCGACGCGCACACCTGCTGCCCAGACCTGCCGAGCGCTGCCGACCAAGTCCGCCGAGCGTCAGCGCGCGTCAATCGACGTACCGTCGACGCGATGGCCCAGAATTCGGATTTTAGGGTTTCTTGTGCGCCAAGTCATGAAATAACTATATAAACCCTTCATATTTCGGATTAAACACATACCCACGACCCAAAACACCTATCTAGGGTTAAGAAACCTATTTCCAACACCCTCCAATATATTTTCAAGATCTACGTCGAAGATTCAAGATCCGAAGCACCGAGACGAAGACGTTCGTTCAAGTTCCAATTTTTCGACGAAGAGCAACCACCAACAACCCGGATTCGTGGAGAACTTTCAGCACCTTTAGCTACTTAATAAGTTCTCTAAACTCTAGTTATTCTTAGTTTAATTCTAGATAATTTATGTTTAATTATTTCGTTTGAGTTTCTAGTTTCGTTAATTTATTTTGAATCGCTGAGCCTTTGAACCTTATAATTTTATTTTTAATATTAATTAGTTGTTGCGTTTATTCTCTTGTTCATGCTTGGTGATGATTTGTTCATGATTAATTTAATTATTGCTTTAGTTTTGATAATTGGTTATTGCTATGTTATTGCTTGAGAGTTTTGAGATTGATCTTGTTCTTGAGAATTCATATGTTAGATTTGGTTCATAGTAGTTTGATGCATGCTAGTTAATTAATTTAGAATTTATTTGCTTTAAAATCCCTAGATTAATAATTCTTAGATAATTTAGTTTTCAAGCTTAGGTTAAATTAATTAGTTAATCATAATTAGTTGATGCTTTTAAATTTATTAGTAGTTTATAATTCCAAAAACTGAATTTATACAAGTTCTCGTGTTAAATATTGTGATTAAACAAACATTAAAAATCCCGAACGTCAGTCCTTGAGAGACGACTCGAGTTAAGCTTGCCAACCTACACGCGATCCCGTTCTCTTGCGGGCGAGCTATTAAATTTCTGACAATTATTTATAAAGTAGGCACACGCAAAAGCTCGAATCAGTCATTAGGGTTCAACATCCTCAGAACCGAAATAATAAATTTGCTACGCATAATTTCAATAACGTAAACAAAGTCAGAAATATATAATATTAATAAAGAAAAGGGATAGAAGATAATAATCTAGAGACAAAAGTCGATGCTCCTTCTAAAGTCCCCAATTATCTATCTTTTTGCTCCAAGATCTCTCCCGTCTTTCTCTTGAGGTAAAAATATTCTAAATCCCGTTCTGCTGTCTGTCTCCAGGCTGCTGTCACTGTCTTTTCAAAGGCACGGAACTGGGCCTGTCGTTTTCTGGGACCACGGGCTCAAAATTCCCGAATCTGCGCTGGCACTGGCTAACCCAATGTGGATAACTGACCCAGTAGCGTTAACACGTCAAATCGGGGCCCAATTTCGTTAAAACTCCATTCGCAGGCCCACATTCATCCATATCAAGACCAAAATACTTCAGAATCCCTAAAGATAAACATAAAATTCAATATTGAAGTATCATATATCCAATGTGCCGATAAGGAGAACAATCAAAGGAGCAACTAAATAAAATGCATATAAAAATATAATTTGAACACTGAAAAACATGCGCATTTTTCTACTTATCAATAATTCATTTTTCTCCTCACATATTCCTCTCTTCTATATATTTCACAACACGTTATCAGGACATATATTTAATCAATTGAAATTGATCGAAAAATAATAGCCTTGAAATCCAAACCTCCATAACCCAAAATAATAGAATATTTTTTAGGACAGAAAATTTGTAGAACCGTTTTCCAAAATTTTAACCGTTGGATCACTCTCAAATTTTTACAATACAATCAAGACTCGTTGAACTAAACGAATGGTGGAGATCAGGTTCTATGCTTCATGGAGTCCGATAGTGGATTCCAAACAGAACAATATTTTTGTTCTCATAATTGTCAGTGCAATTTTCTTTAAACAAGATTGCACACAATCTAACCGTTGGATCATGTTGAAGTTCAAATACATTTTTTAGAACATATACAAGTTGATTCTGTATGGTGGAGATCAGTTTTAAAGCAGTTTCTTGAAGAAACTCTATGAGAAATCGTTTGATTTCTTCCATTATCATATATAATGATCGTGGTTTCTCGAGAAACATAAACTAACAATTCTTTATAGTCTAGAAGACAACGTAAGACATATTGTCATAATTATTGAAGAAACACGACTATATCTCAATATATTCTAATTGGATATTATGTATTCTTGAAAAATACTATGAGACCTATTTGTTTTTTTTAATATTCTAAAGGATTATTATGTATTCTTAACTAATACTATCGGATTTACTTTTTTTTTAATATTCTAATTGAACAATATGTATTCTTGAAGAATACTTTTTTTTTAAAAAATTCATCATCATACTATTTTATTTTCCTGTCATGTTCATTTATTTTAATTATATCAACTCAAATTGTTTATCCTGGGAAATAACGACTAAGTGTAATATTTTGCAAGAATATTCGTAATTGTTCTTATTTCATATTATAATTTAATATTCATGAAGAATAGTTCATGTTCTTAAAAGAAACATTCATACTTGTACTTAACTTATATCATAATTCCGTTTCTTGAAGAATATGGATCTATTTTTTTTTTTTTTTATAATCTAAATTAAATTATTGTGCTCTTGAAGTAGCGCATGTTATGCTATATGATACTTATTCCTGAAAAAATATTCATATTTATGTCTTGGTGACATTATAGTTCTAGAACAAATATCTTTCTTCATGAGATTAGTTACCTTTACTTTCTTTTGGGCAACTGATGAACGAGAGCTTGTCCACAAGTTCATCAAAGAGTTTTGAGAGTCTAGCTACCGGTACATATTTTTCATGAGGAGACTTTCCAATTAAAGTACATATTTTTCTCTTAATATAGATATTCATCCAAAATTACATGTTTCAATTGTGAATTTGTTCTTGTTCATAGAGAGTTTTTAATGAATTATATATTTTATTAAAAAAAAGATATAACTAGTTAATTCTCTTGAAACTTTATCGTGTATCTACATTCATGTCATTAGAAATCCTTATCTTTTCAAATTGATAATCACGGGCGACCATGAAGCATAATCAATGTATTTTATGCATTTTTTTATTTTTTTTAATGACTTGATTGTGGGTGTGATATTAAAAGAAAGTTTTACACCTTTTTTTCTTAGAATACATTGCATAGTTGTTAATATGCATTATTTGATCATTAGAATAATGTGAGTTCGGTTAAAATGTGATGCATCCCAAGTAATATAGTTAATACTATTTTAATGGAATTTAGTCGTTACTATAAATTATGAATACTCTTTTGGTTCAATTTTTGTTATTGTCAATTAGTTTCACGACATAACTTATATGCAAGCATGATAAATTTCAAATATCAAGCAGTATTTTTCTTTTCTTGATAAAACATGTAATCATGTATACTAGTTTTTTTTACACTCGTGCGATGCACGGGACAGAAAGTTAAAATATAGAAATATAAATTATATTAATATTACTTTTATTATTATTTATTATGTGAACATATAAATAGACAGAGAGATAGAGATGGAGAGAAATAACAATCAAATACGCATTACATAAATTATAGATCGATTCAACACTATATACATGAACATTAATATTATACATTACTGAATACTTCTTTGTACACTACATTATTAGTCATTTTCAGTCCCGAATCATCATCACCACAACCTAATATTTTCAAAATCTTTCTATGGGTGACACACGATACAACAACATATAACTGATCATAACTAAATACGAGATTCTTCAGATAAATGCCGACGTTCGAAAGTGATTGACTCTGACTCTTGTTTATCGTCATCGCATATGAAATCATGAGGGCAAATTGCCTTCGCTGGAATTTGAAAGGTATCCTAACATCAGAAGGCGTTAAACTCATCCGAAAAAGTAACACTTTTTCGCCGGCTTTTGAACCAGTTAGATTTTTGTATTCAATGACATGCATGGAAAGTCTTGTAACTACCAATCTCGTCCCATTACATAATATCATGGAGGGTTTTAAGGTCTTCAATAACATAACAGGAGTCCTCCGATAAATTATCAACTCTTATCACATATATCCTCGGTCCTAGCAAGGGTATTAGCCGACAATAGCAACACAAATAGACACTAATATTATTTTTTACTAAATAAAATTAATTTTTTTATATGTTACGACTACCTATGTTTAGTGATTTCTAAGTATATGTTAATATTATCTTGCAAAATGATTTTTAATTTTGATATTTAAAACTCATAAATAAGAATTGTTAAACTTTTATCATAAATTTGGTTAATTTAAATTATTTTCATGATTCAAACTGAGAAGGAATTGTTAATGCATCAGCACACATCCAAAAGAAACCTTACAATACCCCAAAAATATATAATAATGAACACACTTTATGATGATTCATTCATTCTTATACCAAAGCGTAGTATGACCTAGATAAGTTGTTGATATGAAAAATTAATTTGCACAAAACAACTTCTTTTGATGGTATTATCATTTATCTCATAATCAAGATTTTATTAGTTGCCCCGCTTGCCAGTTAGATGTTAATATTTTTTAAATAATAAATACTTTATTCGTCTCATAAAAATAGGTTTGGTTGTTATTTTGAATGTATAGACTTGTTACTATATTTATTTATTTTTTCAATGGATACATCTATTAATTATATTAAATTCACACTACTCCACTTACCTAAATTAACTTTTATGAAAATCAAGTAGATGAAAATATAATACATTAACTTATTAACTAACATTTTCTTAAACGGTGTAAAATAATCGTAAGTCTATCTTTATTGAACGAAGTTATTATATTTTTCTCACTGAGTTCAAAGGTGAAATGAGTTCAACTTAAAACCTCAATGGACCAAATCTTGAATCAAAAAGTGTAAGCAATTTAAGAAAGTTGTAAGGCTTAAAACGAAGGAAAGGATAAGAATAATTCCCCATCAAACTCAAGTGCCCTACTTCAATTACAGGTCCATGTTTATACAAATCATCATCTTCAATGTTTGTCCTATTAATCCTATTCTTTGTGTTATATTGATAAAGTTGGAAAGGACACATTTTCAAGCAAATGGTAGCTTGATAATATCGCCTCATGAGTATTTCCCATCATCCCAATCGTACCACCAGTAAGCATATGGGTACATTTATTTATCCACTCCTCTCTTTTCCTTTTTATTGACCTCAATCCGAAAAGTGCAAGAAAATATTACTCAATAATTCCCAGCAAATTCTTTTTAGCAAAAATGTAAGCACATGTAATAACAACCAAGATGTTATATCATGAGAGACGATAATGAGGACAAAAGATCTACATAAAGGAAAGAATATAAGACAACCACCCTCTCTATTTTATATATCTACACCTAAAATATCAGCTAGATCACATTTAAGTTCATGCTAACTAAGTCATTATTTGTAACAAAACCACTTTGTCACATTTAGATATTGATATTGAAGTTAGTGTATACACAACTGGAGATCCTCAACAATTTTCTTTGTTTCCATTTACCGAAGAAACAAAGGGGTTTTCATGAACTGATACATCATCTTCGGAGCTTGGCTCAAGCTAATTCTAATTGAGAATAAGTCAGCACCTCTGCATATATATTATCATGATTAACCAAACAACGATAATAAATAAAAATAAAAGATCACCACATGAAAATGTTTATGAATCGTTAGAAAACCATTTTGTGACCAAAAATATAAACAAATGAAATGTATACTAACTCAAAATAGATTCGAATAGGTTTTACAGACTGCTAAGGGTTTCCATTTAGTACAAAAACAAAATAGTCAGTCTCCTTCAGAATTGAATAAAAACACATAATTTACTTTCTTCTTGACATGATTTTCAACTCATTGCCGTTGTGCCTCCTTCCTCATCCATAGTTGTCGATCCACAAGCCCTCCTCATTTTAATGAGACTCGAGACTAAATTGCAACCTAAAATCTTCTGCAAGATTATTAGAAAACCTAACGCGAATTTTCTTTAAAGCCGAATTATTAAATCAAAAACAAAATTCCAGGAGAGGAAAAAACTGATATTAAGACATTCAATCGGAAAATCTATACACTTTATCTAAAAATCATGATCATTCTGCATATTATGGCAATTTTTGAATTAGATAATTGCCTGGTATAAATCTTAATCATACTTATTCAAACTTTTAACACAACATTAACACTTATGATAATTGCATTTTATAGATTAAATTGACTCAAAAGTAATCTTAATTTTGAATGACTCTAATTTAGTTAATTTCACATTGGTGGAGGCATGCAAAATACTTCCTAATTCAAAGTAACACGAAATTCAGTCTTCACCCTCAAAATAGCAATACTAAAGGAACTTCATAATGCTTTAATATGGTGATAATATTGGGATTCACATATCATGGTCATGTCAATAAAGTTTGATCCATAAACATCATAAAGCACACATGTACACATATAAACAAAATTAACCGAATTTAAATACACGCACATTACTATCACCTCTGTAAAAAAAAAAAAGCAAAACCAACACATTGACAATAACGCTGAATCCAATCTCGGAGACTTGAAAACTAAAGTTAAAATTAAAAACTATCTTTTAAAAAACATCTTAAAACAAAAATAAGCAAAAGATAATACCTTTAGCAAAAACCAACACATTAACAATAACGCTGAATCCAATCTCGGAGACTTGAAAACTAAAGCTAAAATTAAAAACTATCTTTTATAAAAATCTTAAAACAAAAAATAAGCAAAAGATAATACCTTTAGCAGATGTCGCAGCTAGTTGTGCTTCTTGAATTGCCCATCGTTCGGATTTTGTGGTCTTCTTATTCAAGAGCTTTTCGCATGTTGCTCTCTTTTCTATCTTCACTCTCTTTTTTGTCTCTGTCCGTTCCAGAATAAATTCAAATGCAAATCTATCCCAACATTCAATTAAAGAAAACTGAAAATAAATAAATAAGAAATGAATTACAATAAGTCATAATAGGAGAAAATAAAAAACCACCTCATATATAAGGGAGTAATTGATAATAATTAAGAAAAATCGATGTGCTACAGACTCGAATTAAAACAGATAAAATAAAAGAAAATTCGAAAAGACGACTTAATTGTAATATATGTAACGTAAAATGAGTATTTGCTACACAAAAGTAGGTGCATTGCATAAAAGATCTCTTAAATCTGAGTGTATTAACCTAACATTGATAAAAGAAGAGAATAAAATCATATCGTTCACATAGGGAAGCACGATTTTTCCCCATCTTGGTGCCTATAACACAGCAACATTGCTAAATAAAAAAAATACATATAACACAAAATGTCAAAGAAAATTGAAATATTATTATTATTATTATTATTATTATTATTATTATTATTATTATTATTATTATTATTATTATTATTATTATTAAAGCACTAACCAACAATATTAAGACTCGTTACTCTACAAACATGTTAAAAGTAAGCACCCAAAATGATGCAACAAATTCAAAAGGGAAAATTGAGTATGGGCATTCCAAAAGAATAGACAATTCATAATATTCAAATAAGAAAAACATACGATTTTTTTTCCTTACCACGCGAAGGTATAGAATGATGATTAACATTGCTAATTCCCTTTAACATGCCTTGCAATTGCTCCCTAAAAGTGGTAATAAAAAAAGATATTCTTGAAAAGCTTAAAGAACAGAAATGACTGAATAAGAAATACCATACCGGATCTTAATACCAGCCCATGTTTTTATTTGCTGGATTGATTTCTTTCTTTCTTGGATTCGTGCTTTCTGAATTTCATGATTTCTAGACAGAGAGTAAAAGTATTATTTAACTCTCATAATTCTGGTAACTTAAATCATAGAAAAGTGGTTAACTATAAACACAAAAAAAAAAATAAAAAAAAAAAAAAAAAAAAAAAAAATTACACAACAACTTGCTTTCTTGAATTCATGCTTTCTAGACAGAGAGTGAAAGTATTATTTAACTCTCATTTATTTTGGTATCTAAATCATAGAAAAGTGGTTAACTATACCAAAAATAATAATAATAAAAAAAATTAATTACACAGCAACTACAAAATACAATCCTCAATCACATTCAAAGCATCATATAATTATTTGGAAAAACAATCGCGACATACCAATAAAAAATAATATATTCCATTTAAATTACATATTAAAAAAAACAAAAGCAACCGGACTTAAAAAAAAAAAAAAACAATTGATCAACAAATCAATGTGTATATCAGACTCTTACTGTCAATCTTCGCATGCAAAACCGTTTCTAATAAATAAAACCAAAGAAATGAATACAGTAAACAAAATCCCAACATTACATGGATCATATTCAGAAACCAAAATAAAACACATCACAAATTAATAAATAATTCTAAAATGCACAATGACGTGTAAATAATATGAAGACTTACCTAACCCATATTTTCTTTTTCAAAATCACAATACATAAACATAAGAAACCTAAAACAAATTAAGAAAACCCTTACCAATAATTTTCATAAACAAAATTAAAATTAAAACTTAAGGATAATAAGATTCAAAGAATTAACCAAAGAACAATAATTTATTTTTAAAAATCTACTAATGCAACACCAATATAGTAACAGTCGACTCATATTTATATTGCAATTATATAGCTTTCAGTTCTCTAAATGCAATTACAAATTGCATAAACAAAAATACCTTTTAGTTTAACGCCATAAGTACATCATAGCAATGTTTACGAAGAAGTTCAGAACTCAAACACTCATCGGCATGGGCAGTGCCGATAGCTGCGACCACAGGTATAAAGGTACCAAGTTCTGAACAAATGTCTCTGGCCACAGATAAAACAAAAACAAATGTCATTCAATGAGGTTTTTAAAAAAATCGATGTGCTACTGATTCGAATTAAAATAGAAAAAATAAAAGACAATTTGAAAAGACGACTTAATTGTAACGTATGTAGGTAGCATAAAATGAATATTTGCTACACAATAGTAGGTGCAGTGCATAAAAGATCTCTTAAAGCTAAGTTTATTAACCTAACATTAATAAAAAAGCTATAAGTTTCTTTTATCAAATTAGATGATATAGAATCAAGACATTCAAACATGCAAAACAAAAGTAAATTCACTTGAGAAAAAGAAGAAAATAAAATCATACCGTTGAACATAGGGAAGCACGATTATTTCCCATCTTGGTGCATATAACACAGCAACACTGCTAAATAAAAAAAATACATATGACACAAAATGTCAAAGAAAGTTGAAATAATAATAATAATAATAATAATAATAATAATAATAATAATAATAATAATATTATTATTATTATTATTATTATTATTATTATTATTATTATTATTATTATTATTATTATTATTATTAAAGCACTAACCAACAATATTAAGACTCATTATTCTCCCAACATGTTAAAAGTAAGCACACCAAATGATGCAACAAATTCAAAAGGGAAAATTGAGTCTGGTCATTCCAAAAGAACAGAGAATTCATAATATCAAATAAAAGAAAATATACGAGTCTTTCTTCTTAACACGTGAAGGTATAGATTGATGATTGATATTGCTAGTTCCATTTAAAATGTCTTGCAATTGCTGCCTGCAAGTGGTAATAAAAAATTAATGATATTCTTGAAATGCTTAAAGAACGGAAATGACGGAATAGAAAATACCATACCGGATATAAACAGCCCATGTTTTTATTGCTGGATTGATTTCTTGCTTTCTTTTATGCTTTCTAGACAGGGAGAGAAAGTATTATTTAACTCTCATTTTTTGAGGGACCTAAATCATAGGAAAGTAGTTAACTATAAACACACACACAAAAATAAAAATAATAATTAATAATAATAATAATAATAATAATAATAATAATAATAATAATAATAATTACATCAACTTGCTTTCTTGAATACATGCTTTCTAGACAGAGAGTAAAAATATTATTTAACCCTCATTTTTATGGTAACCTAAATCATAGAAAAGTGGTTAACTATACCACACACACACACACCAAAAAAAAAAACTACACAACCACTACAAAATACAATCTCCAGTCACATTCAAAGCATCATATAATTATTTAGAAAAATAATATTTAGAAAAATAATTGCGGCATACCAATAAAAAACAACAGAGTCAATTTAAATTACATATTAAGAAAAAAAAAAAGCAAACGGACTTAAAAAATAAAAAAACCCAATTTGATCAAGAAATCTATGCATATATCAAACTCTTACTGTCAGTTTTCGTATGGAAAACCATTTCTAATAAATAAAACCAAAGAAGTGAATACAACAAATAAATCCCAACATTACATGGATCATATTCATAAACCATAATAAGACACATCACAAAATAATAAATAACTCTAAAATGCACGATGACGTGTAAATAATATCTAGACTTACGGATACCATATAATTTTTATATTCAAAATCACAATTCATAAACATAAGAAACCTAAAACAAATTAAGAAAACCCTTACCAATAATATTCATGAACAATATTAAAATTATTATTATTATTATTATTATTATTATTATTATTATTATTATTATTATTATTATTATTATTATTATTATTATTAAAGCACTAACCAATAAATTTAAGACTCATTATTCTCCAAACATGTTAAAAATAAGCACACCAAATGATACAATAAATTCAAATGGGAAAGTTGAGTCCAGGCATTCTAAAAGAACAGAGAATTCATAATATTCAAATAAAAAAAACATACGATTTTTTTTCTTACCACATGAAGGTATTAGTTGAGTGGATATATTCGACACTACAACCTGAAGTAGCAAATTATGTCAAAGCATGAATATACATTCTGGAAGTATTTCTGAACGTCTAGAACTTCGTCAATTTGATGTGGAAAAGCAAAATATTCTAGAACCCAGAGTAAGATAATGAATAAAAGGTTCTCATATCAAACTCATATGATGAAATTAAGTACCTTATAATATGCATTCTTTCTTAAGTAGTTTCTATGTAGGTGCTTGGTCAGACGAATCCTCCATCAAAGTGCAAGCAAAGCTGTCAGGTGCCTGTGAACAGAGGATGCGACAAAATTTCAACAAATGAAATCCAATTAAAGTGAAAAGCTGCATCAGGTTTGGAATATCCTATAGGGCACGCATGAATGATATAAAGCTGCCAATATAAAAAGATATTGTCATATAATTCAGCAATGATATACATGTCACTAAAACATTAAATAAACATATAATTCTAACCAAAGAACAATAATTTATTTTTAAAAAACTACTAATGCAACACCAACATAGTAACAACCGACTCACATTTATATTGCAATTATATAGCTTTCAGTTCTCTAAATGCAATTACAAATTACATAAACAAAAAATACTTTTTAGTTTAACGCTATAAGTACATCAAAGCAATGTTTATAAAGAAGTTCAGAACCCAAACACTCATTGACATGGGCACCGCCGATTGCTGCGACCACAGGTATAAAGGGATCAAGTTCCGAACAAATGTCTCCGGCCATAGGTAAAACATAAACAAATATCATTCAATGAGATATTTGTAATCGTAAAAGATAAATGTGTCTTTTTATAATAAGAATAGCATGAAGGCAGTATTTGTAATCCCATCTTTAGACTTTCTATAGCACCACAAACTTTATCAATGGCTAAGTTTATTACAATAATTATCATCACTGTGCAGATTCTGTGCCAAATTTTACTGGTCTATGTTAGTGGCATGTGCATTATTGGTTTTTCTTAAAATAATAATAACAAGGATACTAAACAAATAAACAGACATAACATGAAGTGATAGCCCCAACGACTTATAAGCATGTACTCATTTACCAATTTAAAATAAATAAAAATCAATGAATCTTACATTATGGTCTACTCAGGACAAACACAGAAACACCCGTATTAAATGACTTAATATCGAAAACATATATTAGTTTTCCTAACAAAAAGAAACAAAAAAATATCTACATCTCAAAATAAATAAATAAATATATAAATATGGGGGTTTGCAATTAATTCACGAAACTAACTTCACCACTAAATTACCATTCATATATTTCTAATGGATGATTAGTTGGCGATGTAATACAGTGAACTGGAATCCGGCAAACGCATACACCATTCACTGTAATCCTGCAAACAATGAAGTGCAACGATGGTCGTTGTCGGAATTACAAATAAACGATAGTGTACAAATAGCTATCAACGATATGATTATTGAAGTCGATAGTGGATTGCGACATTTACCTGGAGAATTAAATTTGCATGAGGCAAACGTTAAACACATCAACATGAGATGGGACCGAGCCAAATCCGAGTCAATCACTAACCCAATCAAGGGGCGCTATTCTCTTGCCGCAGCCCTAGATCCACCGCCTCCGGAAAGAGCCCAAAATATATAAATCCTCGATCCACCGTGTAATATTTGAAGGTCTATGGTTTTAAGAATAATTCTCAGTTTTACGATGTTGTTAGTCAATGTTTAACAACACTGGTTAGCAACATCGACCAGAGAAAAATATAAAATATGCAGCGGAATAAAACAATAAGAACACGATATAACAAATTCAGTTCACAAGTAAAAGTACTTGTGAACTTGGGTGTACAAACCCAAAAACTATATTACTTTCTTGTTCACGTTCAATACAAAAAATATAAAGTAATATATGAAAACTAAATATCAATAAACTTGATACTAAATACTTGTTTTCGGAATGTCAAGTTCTTCTCCGTTGGTCACGCAACTTCGAAGAGCTTGTTAATCTCGATCAATGGCTCCAAGTAGTTCTTCGTGTTCTTCCTTGCTTTGCCGTGCGTCTTTGTCTTGCGTCGTCCTTCTTTTCTCAAAATCCTGTGCTCAAAAAGTCGTACCCAAGCTTTAGGAATCCTTGTCTTAAATAGACAAACATAAATTCCCAAACTTGGTAAATACCTAAAACAAAACCTAAACACAATCTAGGAAACTAGTAAAGGTTTAAACATAAACTAGGAAACACAATATATTCCTAAATCTAGTTTCCTAACTTATTTTTTTGCCCAAGAAAGGCAAATAACAAAATAGGAATTATTGCCAAGAATAAATTTCTCAACAATCTCCCCCTTTTGCCTTTCTGGACAAAACACTATGACGCAAACACAAATGAAAATAAAATACTAACTCCCCCTAAGTTAGAAAACTCCCCCTAAACAAAACATCCAATGTTGTTAAAATTCAAACCAACATTACAAACCAACATTGTTCAAAAACTTATCAAAACAAACTACCAAGGAACTTATTGACCTCGAACCCTCTTCGAACGGCGAGGGGATGTCGAAGTTCCTTCACCACTTTCCTTCCTCTTCCTCTTCTGCAAACGCATCATTCTTCTCAAAGCCTTATCGCGAGCACGAATTCGCTTCCTCCTCCTTTCCAGAGCAAGGCTAGCCAAGGCTTCGGCAGTAACAGCATCTTCAGCATCATCTTTATCAGCAGCAGCGTCAACATCCTCTGCATTGTCAGCAGCAACATCTTCAGCAACATCATCTCCCCCTATGTCCGCGTCATCTTCTCCTTCTCCCCCTTTTTGACTAGAAAGGGAAAGGGCTTCCAAAAGTGACCCACGAAGCGCCTGTAGCTGAGTGATTTGCAAATCAATGGATGCCACATGCGCACGAAGGAGCTGCGTAGAAATTCGAACCATGTTGGGATCAACCCTACCAACATCACTATCAACATCAGCCTGGAAAGGAGCCTACCAAGGTAAATCAATGACCCTAGCACCTGTAGTATGCTGGCCCCGCAAAGCAAACCAATTGGCTTCACCAGTGAGGACATCATCCGGAAGAAGCTCCAACCTTGCTTCTCCAACAGGCTGAAAATCAAAGAGGGAAAACACAACGAGGCGGCAGACCTTGATGTGGCAAACTTAGTAACTATATCAAAAACATGTTGCCCAAAACTGAACTTAATACCCTTCCCAAGCTTGTAAAAAAACTGGGCCTGAGGCCGAGTAACACATGTAGTATTCTTAGAAGGGACCCAGTTGCAAATAGCCACCTTGTGCATAATAGAATAGAGAGAAGAGAGCCTAGTGCTCGGCAACTTCTCAAACCAAGAATGCACCATACCACCAGACAGAAAAGAAATAACTTCATCCATATCATCCACAGTAGAATCACCCCGATGTAGTTCAGTTCCAAATAAATCATCAATTAAATCAGGGGTGAAAGCAAACACTCTACCACGTACAAACACTTTCCCATAGTTCACAGAGCTCATATCAACAATAGACGGCAACAAATTGGCATAGAACTCAAGAACAATATCTCTGGCAAATGGCACAGCAGTAGAAACTGTTGAATACATACCTTTAAACTTGAGGTAGGCAATCAAGTTGTGGCGGTCAAACAGTTCAACTGGAACTCTACGCTCAGCAATCATGTGGCGAGTTTGATAAGTAGCAAACAACTCGGCAGACTCAGTAGTTAAAAATTTCTCTGAAAACGGCACCATATCTTCAAGCTCAGTTGTCGGAGTATTAGTACCCGTGGAGGACTGAGAGTGTGCACAAGCATTGAAAGTGGTTGGCGTGGACGCATGAGATACAAGGGGAACAGAGGCAGTGCGCGAGGACGAAACAGACGGGGAACAACGCGATGTTGGTAAAGGGGTACCAACATGACTAGCAACATCGTCCTTCGCAGCAGCCTTCTTTTTCTTCTTATCCTTTTTGCAAGCAGTAAGGATATCTCTCAGTGGCACATCAGACGAGGAATCAAAGGAATGCTCAAACAGACCTGTATCAAACTCAGGTGGAGCATCAGAAACAGGAGACGAAGGTGGAACATCGGCAGGCGATTTGGCGGAACTGGTGACTTCGCCTGTGATAAAATCCAACACAGTGTAGGGAGGGGAGGAGTAATCATTCGCAGAGGACTTAGGAGAGACCTTGACTTTGGGCTGGTTAGGTCTCCTATCAGCCTTCCGCACAAGCTGTTTCCGGCGAGTAAATTTCTTTTTCGGCAAACTCGGGGCAGAAGAAGGTGGCGGCACAGACCCCTCGACCGGAGCAGCAGGAGAAAAGTCTTCATCATCAGGGTCAAACATCACGGTGACATCCTCCTTGAGGTTCATATGTTCGATAGGCACGTTGCGGCGCGGCCCTGCCTTGCTTTTCGGGACCGCGGGCGGCACAACGCTGGGCGGAAGGTTACACAAGCGCCTAGACCTCTTCAGAGTAGAGTTCCCCACACGGCCAAAAGTTTCATCCACAAAAGCCAAATCGGGGGAATTATCAACGTCAATTTTGTTCCCAGGCTGTCCTGGGAACACTTGTGCCTCTGGCGTGGCATCAACCGGTGACGGAACTGGAACAGCAGCGAGAGACTCATGCGCTAGTGAAGGTGGTGGCGATGTTGATAGCGGTGGTGGTATTGACGAAGACCCACTACCGATCTCCTCGCGAATATCAAGACCACCAACTCGTGGACAAGGCAACGGAACCTGTTCGCCAGAGCGACGAACTTCTTCTGGCAATTTTGGAGCAGACGAGGATGGTGGCGGTGAGCTTGTCATCCTGCAATTTCGCAAAAGCACACAAGGATATCAAAAAATTTGGAGAGAGATTAGGAGTGTAGAGAGTTCAATTTGCAGAAGGCTTTGGAATTGTGATCAAACGGTAAAAAAGGTGTCAGGGTTTTATGCCCAAAAAGTGACCGTTGCAAAAGGAGAGAGAAAGTAAAAATAAAAGGAAAAAATCCCTAAAATTATTCACAGGCTGATTTCTGGGTCAAAACACGATTTTTATTTCCATGCAAAAAGCGCCACTCTCCCTAAGATAAGACTACGTGATCACATTACCATCCCATTATCTCTTCCCATGATTTATCCTTTTAAAAATAAAAAAGAAAATTGCACAACTTAATTCTATAAAATCGGCCGAAAATACAAAGATAGAATTTTATGAACCATCAGCCCAATAGTATCAGTCTTGTGCAATATAAATTTTCACTCACCAGATCCACCTCGTTATTACCTGTCCAGCCGTCCGATTTTAACTCCACTAAAACACTTAGTTAGCTCAATTCAAAACAAAATTAAGAGATTTCAAGTAAGATAAAAATACAAGAAACAAAACGCACAGCAAGATGGCATCTTCACAAAGTATGAATGTCCTACGGGATGCCTAAAATTCATGACCTAAAAGATTATACAAAAACATATTCAGATTTCAGTGACTTGATCCAATGTTGCTTTTTATTACTAACAACATTATGAACCAACATTGCCCTTAGGTGAAGTCAATGGAAACTTACCCCTTAACCCAAGTTAATGACTACGTCAAGATCTCTCAAGAAGGTGAATTTTAAAGATTGGAGCATTTTGAGTCCAGATTTTCTTCATCCTTGACGGGATTTAAATCTTTTAATTTTCAGCAATTGCTGTTAAACACCTCTTATTTTTGGACCTGGGATAAAACCAGTTTCTGTGGGCAAGTCCCACAATCACCTAATTTTGAAGAGGTTGGTCCTTTTTGTCATCACTTTCATTACAACACCGGACCTTATTGCACTTTCAATCAACCTCAATGCATTAGAATCATGTATGAAAAGAAAGGTAAAAATGCATGCAAAATTATACAGATGTTGTGACTGATGTTGATAAGAGGTGTCACAACATCACAAACCAACATTGGTTAGACAATGCACATACCGAGATCTCTTCTCAAACGAGAGAAGGTCTCGAAATCTAATGCCTTCGTGAAGATGTCAGCTAGTTGATTATCAGTTCCAATATGTTCAAGGCTAACAATCTTCCTCTCAACTAAGTCTCGAATAAAGTG
>BMAC01000185.1:292376-302923 GCA_014905375.1 Phtheirospermum japonicum
GTCGGTTTACGAGTTTTTGAGTTGAGGAATAGCCTATATTTTAAAAGGCTAAGTTATGAGTGTTTAGTGAGGTTTTTATTTTTGTACGAGGTGAAATCAATTTGCTTCGTGATTAGATTAGGTTGGGTGAGTTATTTAGACACACGACTTATATATTCCATACCCGTCCAAAGAGCCTTACATTACAACCCGCAAAGACCTTTGTTGATTCTCAGTTTTGACAGCACACTTAGATCGAATCAAACTATTCAAATCCCCAACTGTATATGTATGTTATTCGTAATTGAGAAAAACATTGATAAGACCGAACAGTTGTTTCCTCGAGAGATACGACTCGAGTCAAACTCATCACCCTACAGTTACCTCGTACATTTGCGAGCAAACTGACGTGCTTTTAAATTAATTATTAAAAACGGGGTGCACAAAAGTTTGAGTCAGAAGTGCAGTACTTTGAAAAAGAAGCGTTTTCAAATTCTTTTCCGTGATCAGTTCTAATCCTACCAATTTTCATATTAAACCTTACACACAGCTTCTTTGCAAGTTTCTTGAAAGCCTCAAAAGTTTCAGATTTTTCTTTTAGAAATTCTACCCAAGTAAATCTAGAAAAATCATCAACAATAACGAAAACATACCTCTTACCACCAAGGCTCTCAACCTCAAGTGGTCCCATGAGACCCATGTTTAGCAATTTAAAGCAGGATGATGTAGTGAGACTTTGTTGGACTGGATGTGGCACCCTGACCTATTTTCCTTTCTGGCAGGCCTTGCACACCGGAATGATCTTGGTGTTGAGCTTAGGAAGTCCACTCACAGCTTCTTCCTTGGCCAACCTGTCCATCATCTTGTAGTTGACATGTCCAAGCTTTTGATGCCACAGCTCCGCATCACTCAGTTGGGACAGTCTGCAAAAAGCATCACTATCAATTTGGTAGTAATTATCTGAGGTCCTTTTTCCAGTGAGAATACACTGTCCATTCTCCTCATGGACTTCACACTTTTCACGGTTGAATTTGACGCTAAAACCTCCATCGCACAGTTGACTTATGCTGATCAAATTTGCATTAAGTCCTTCTACTAGAAACACATTTTCCAGTGTTACAATGCCAGAAACATGGAGAGTCCCTTGGCCAATGATTTGACCATTTGCGCCTCCTCCATACTTTACTTTTCCTCCTCGAAATCTGACAATGTTGGAAAGCAGTTCCTCTGAACCTGTCATATGCTTCGAGCATCCACTATCAAAATACCAGGCTCCAGGGATATGAGACTTCAGGGAGGTATGGATCATATTACACTTGATGTTGTTTTTCTTGACCCACACTTGTTTGAACCTGATATTGGTATTGATGTTGGTAGCGAGGTTACCAACATGGGATTTATCAGCCACACTTGTTCTCTGAAAGTGCCCTGGTTCTCCACAATAATGGCACAAGTACTGTCTTCTTCTCTTTTTGTGACGTTTGGAAGATTTCTGTTCTTGACTTGGAACATGCGTTGGTGACTCGGTTTGAAACCTATTCCATGCTTTGAGGACTCTGGGAAGCTAATCTCCAAGATTTCATCCAGCTTCGCCTTACCTTTATTCGGATTTGAAATGGTTCCTTGAACTTTGGTCAGTTCATTCTTCATCTTTTCAAGCTCAGCATCCTTCTTGGTGAGAGACGTTTCCAATCGGACAATAATGTCGAACTGATCCTCCTTTTCTTTTATTAGCTTTTCTACTTCTTTTACGAGATCTTTGACCTTTAGTACCTGTTTTCCCCAACTGACAAACAATTTCTGGTGGTCAATACTCAGTTGCTCGTATTCCTCATAATAATCAGTGATCTCGGCATTCAGGCACACGATGTTGTCTGCAAGCAAACCAACATGGACATCGTCGTCCCACACAACATGGGTGAATAAGGCTGGAACAGGATCAGTTAACTCGTAATCATTAACATCCTCGGTGAAATCAGTAGCGACCATGGTCTTCTTTCTAAGAGTGTTGGGACACTCATTCTTGTAATGTCCCCAACCTTTGCATTCGTGGCATTGGATCTCGCTGAGTGATTTTGCAGGACTAGACATATTGGGAATTAAAGTTGTGGACTGAGATCTGGGAAGAGTACGTCCAGTAAACTTTGGAGTACATGTTTGTGGCCTATTCCTTGCATTTGCGCTTCCAAGACTGTTCTTCTTCTTCAAGAAATTATTGAAGCGTTGAGTTAAAAAGGCCAGTTCATCTTCTTCGAGTGTAGTCGACTCCATCTTTTTAAGAACCCCATTAAAATCAAACTCATCGTCATCTTCATCATCTACTGCAATTGACCCGAAAGAAAAAGCAACATTCTTCTCTTTTGAGCTGGAGCTAAGGTGTTCCGTCTCATATTGCTTGAGGTTTCCACCACCTTCATACTGTATTTCTTTGAAATGGATCTTAGCAATTTTCCTACAAGATAGGAATTAGTTATGGCCTCACCAAGCTCTCTGCACTCTTCTGTTATTTCCGACAATCTTACGGAGTAGTCCATGATTGACTCTTTCTCATCCATTCTCATAACCTCGAAGGTGGATATGAGCATTCTTAATCTGGATTTCTTCACGCTTGCAATTCCTTCATACACCCTTTGGAGTGCGTCCCATGCATCCTTTGCTGACTCGCAATTCTTGATGATACGGTAGTAGCTTGCATATACATAGCCACACAAGGTGTTGATGCATTTGGAGTTCCAATTTGCAGCAGTTGCTTCATCAGCAGTCCAGTCTTCCTCCTTTTTGGGGATGGTATCGCCCTCTCCATCCGTGACACGTGGCCTTTCCCATCCAATGAGGACAGTTTTCCAAACATGCTCGTCGATGCTTTTCAAATGCCATCTCATTCTCTATTTCCAGAGAGAATAATTCTCACCATTAAGGATTGGAGGCCTCGGGTTGCCTTGAGCGTCCATAGCACCTAAAAATAAGGATCAATACTTAAGAGGTTAAGTAACCCGCTCTAGATGCCAATTGTAATATTTGAAGGTCTATGGTTTTAAGAATAATTCTCAGTTTTACGATGTTATTAGTCAATGTTTAACAACACTGGTTAGCAACATCGATCAGAGCAAAATATAAAATATGCAGCTGAATAAAACAATAAGAACACGATATAACAAATTCTATTCACAAGTAAAAGTACTTGTGAACTTGGGTGTACAAACCCAAAAACTATATCACTTTCTTGTTCACGTTCAATACAAAAAATATAAAGTAATATATGAAAACTAAATATCAATAAACTTGATACTAAATACTTGTTTCCGGAATGGCAAGTTCTTTTCCGTTGGTCACGCAACTTCGAAGAGCTTGTTAATCTCGATCAATGGCTCCAAGTAGTTCTTCGTGTTCTTCCTTGCTTTGCCATGCATCTTTGTCTTGCGTCGTCCTTCTTTTCTCAAAATCCCGTGCTCAAAAAGTCGTACCCAAGCTTTAGGAATCATTGTCTTAAATAGACAAACATAAATTCCTCAACTTGGTAAATACCTAAAACAAAACCTAAACACAATCTAGGAAACTAATAAAGTCTTAAACATAAACTAGGAAACACAATATATTCCTAAATCTAGTTTCCTAACTTATTTTTGTGCCCAAGAAAGTCAAATAACAAAATAGGAATTATTGCCAAGAATAAATTCCTCAACACACCGTTACCCTCTAGTCATTGCTTTAAACCCGCTGCCTCCCTCATGTCGTGAAGAACCAGACGCTGTTGATCAAAAGACCGCCAATAAAATGCTAATAATTTCACATTAGATCAAGAAAGAAAGAGAGAAGTATGACTCTTTTTGTTTAGTTGAATAAAGATTAAAATAACCCGATCGGCATTTCGCTTGGCAAGGAGGCGGAGCTCGCCGGCGGCAGCCCGGTGCTGGTTGGGGTTGCCGTTGGCAAGATTCTGGAGGAGGGCGTCGATGGTCGGGCGGTCGCAGTCGGAGGCGCTGATTCCGGAGGATCGGCGGTTGCGGCAGTTGGCTTGGGTCTTGGGGAGCTCGACGCCGTTGCTCTCACACCACAGGGCGATGAGGCTTTTCAAGACGTAGTTGGGGGTTAAGGCGGGGTGGAGGAGTGTCTGCTGGGTCTTGGGGAAGCTCTTGTGTTGGAAGTAATTAGTTATTCTAAAATAATTAGGAAGAAGTTTGATGAGAGGAGAAAAATTCATGGCTTGAGCGAAAAATCGGCAGAAGAAAAGGCAAGACTTTATTTTTCAGTAATTTGGGAAGAAAAAAAAACCGGCCGCGGAGAGTAGGTTCCAATAAAAGTCAGAAAAAAATTGGCCAAAACAAATCCTTAAAATCTCATGGCGTGTTAAGCAATAAATATTTAAAGTTTAAAAAATCATTGCGTGTTAAGCAACAAATATTTAAAATTTAAAAAATCATTGCGTGTTAAGCAACAAATATTTAAAATTTAAAAAATCATTGCGTGTTAAGCAACAAATATTTAAAATTTTAAAAATAGTTGAAAAGCCAAAAATTGTGACTGTGCACCAAAAAAGTTTCTTTTTGGGGAAAAAATTATTTTGGAGGGAACCAAAACAATTGCCTCATATAGCCAGTATGTATATATATATATATATATATATATATATATATATATATATATTATATATATATATATATATATATATATATAGAATGAAATATATTTTCAACTTATATTTATCGTAGCATTTTTGCAAAACACGATTTCACAATTCTTAATAGTCTAGAAGATTATTAAAATATAAAGCATGATTTCTGAAAAAAAAATGATATTATATCATAATTTATTAGTTGAGTATGATGATGTGTTCATGAAGAACATTATAAGATATATAATTCTTAGTTTCATGATAAAAAATAATATGTAGTATTCCAGAAGAATATTACAATGCTCTTGAAAAAATATTTGTATTATATGTGTTATTTAATTATTAAAAGCATTGTTTAAATCATTAAGTTGTTGTTTTTGAAGTAGCACAACTAATAATAATATTTCTTATAATATTATATGCCTCTCGAAACCAATTTATTTATTTATTTGTCAATTCTATATTCCAGAAGAGTTTTTGTATATTGTTCTTGAAGTAGTGCTATTTATGCGAAATATTCTATTAAACAATTCTTGCTCTTGAAACGACATTGTGTCATATGAAATATTAAAAATCAAGTATACTCACGCAGGAGTAACACATCAAATCAATCTTTACCAAATAGCATATTTCTTATAGAAAAACTTATCATTTTTTGAAAAATGTATACCATAAGTATTACTTATATGTTATGGTACTTATAAATTTTAAAGCTATAAATTGATAGTATTGATACCTGGTGATTCCAAGAGTTCAATTGATTTGATTTCATATTTAAATAGATGTTGTAGTTGAAATATTGAAGATTCATATATATTGATATTTCATATATTTTGTCAAAATTTGTATTATTGAAGTAGTAGAAATCTCAACAAAATCTCAAGTAAAGTTTCTATAATTGTTTTGTTACAATTTAGATTTTTTAAATAAGTTGGGTGGATGATTGGAAAGTAAAAGTTAAAACTCAAATAATTTGAGAGGTCGAGGGTTTGAACACTTACCAAAACCATTATAAAGGGTTAATAAAACTACTCGATTTACAAGCTTATGGTGATACAGTTTGGAATATAAATCAACCATGATTTTGATTTTTACTTGAGATATCCATAAGAATTTAGACAAGTTATTATAGAATTAATTTTTACTATAAATTAGTACTAAGTCAAATATTCTTATATTGACCCAAAAGTTCAACAAAAGCTCTAAAGGAGTTAGAAATTACTTTTTTTCATTTTTGAACCTGAAGTTCAGTATTATCATGATTTGGCATAACTCGTATGACCATCACCGTTTATTAATTTGGAGTATGAAGATTCTTCTATAATATTCATATATTATATTAAGAGGTGAGATGATGAACTCGAAAACTACTACCATTTGAAGTCACGGAGAGCAGATGTACTCTTTTTCCTTCAATCAGTTTTTTGTCCCACATGGTTTTTCTGTCAAGGTTTTAATGAGATATCACTTAAACACCATAAATGTGAAAAGATATCTCCCAAGTTCTACACACAAGATCTCCAAAAGAGTGGCGACATCGATATCCGATAAACTCGCTCAAGCAATAATCTGGCGGACTTATTCACAAAGATATTTCAATATCATTGTTTAGAAAATTGATACACACGATTAACATGCGTCAACTCAAAGATCTATATTAAAGGTTTTTATGGGAAGTAGCGTTGTACTCTTTTCCCTTCGACAAGGTTTCGTCTCATTGAGTTTTCCTGACAATTTCTTACGAGGCGATATTTTAAGTCATCCAAGGGGGAGTGTTGTAATTATATATTAGTAAATACCATTGTACCCCTAAGACCTAATCTTAGAGGCTCTAATTCTCATAAAAAGACAACTCATTATCTTTCTCTTCTCACATATTCCTCTTTTCTATCTATTTCACAACATAATTTGATTCTTTATGTTATTTATAATAATAATAGAAGCATTTGAAAAAATTAACAATAGTTATTTTTAAAACATTAATTGTTTTTTCTAGTTGCATACAAATTATACTCCCATAAGACTGAATAGAATGGCCATTTTTTAGTTTCGTATTTGGGCTTTCTACAATTAAAGAGACTGGGATTAAGATTTAATATGTAAATACTTAAATTGTCGAAGAAAATTAGAAATTATATATATATATATATATATATATATATATATATATATATATATATATATATATATATAGAGAGAGAGAGAGAGAGAGGATTAGGTTCAAATGATAACCATGCTCTTGTATGTGAACCTAGGGTCAATTATGGGTCTTAGATCTAATTAAACGGATAGATCAGATTTTTGGTATATTTTCTTATTTGATTAAAAGTATTAGGATTGTATAATAAAAGCACTACTGGTGTATATAACTAAAGGGCACGGATATACGCACCCCAGAATTTATGAGTTCACCCCAAGTTATTTTAGACAAAATTAACCTACTTAAAAAGACAAAAATAACCTTACTTACAATATTAATTAAAAAATATCTAGTAATTACATTTCGCAGTGCAAGCAGAAATCACCAATGCAACAACAAAACTACAAGAATAAAAAACTTAAAGATTGACAACGATCATAGGAATGAAATGAGGTTGTAGTGAAATTCATTACATTATCTGCGACTTGTAGATACTCCCACCAGACCCTCCTCCACCTTTGATTCCGCCATCACCGTCGTCCACCAAAAGCATTCCAAGTACGTCCGCAGTATTATTCACCTCCAACCAAATCCTCCCTCCCCCTCTCCCTCCATACTCCTCTCTGTTAGTCGTCCCACCATTACTGCCATAACTCCACGGCTTATCCAAAGATTCCCAAGAATATGCATCCCCACCCCAAACATCCACCGGCAGCTTCTTATTATCCATCACGCAGCTAGCCCCCCTTCCACCATGCCCTCCACCGCCACCCTGCACATCGTCGGGCGTCCCCGTTGACGGCAGCGGCGGCTCGCCAGCTCTTGCCGTCACATTAATCGCCGAATTACCAAACAAACTCGCATTCCCGGCCACAATGTAAATCGGCCCCTCAATAATCTGCGCGAAAGAGTTCAATTTGAATTCGCCCGTGATATTAATCACAACCGAACAACCCAATTCGAAGCAGGTTAGGGCCACCCTTGGAGAATATAGAGATTGCCCCCGCCTTCAACGTAAACGTCGTTGGTGAAATTCAAGTTGTAGTTGAGCTCGCAGGTGGTGTTGAGCGACCCAATGCCCTTCAAATCCTCGCACGAGAGGGACGGTGGGTGCGGCGACGGAGACGGCGGAGGGGGAGACGGCGGCGAGTAATTACCCCGGAAAAGCTTCGGCGACGCCATGTAGCCATACCCCACGATGGAGATATCCTCACGGGATGCAAACACTAGTAGATTTTGGCCAGCTAGGAAACGGAAAAGCGACGAGCAAAGGAAAAAACAACGTGGATCGACCATGGAAAGAATTCATCAGAGAATTGAGAATTCGAGAATTTTGGGGAAAATGTGAATTTGATCGTCCAGGTAGGAAATACGTATACGTACAATGAACGCGTGTGGGTTTGCAATTTGCATGTGAGAGCGTGAATCGGCGAAAGGTGAACAGGTGGAGACTACTGTTGAGAATGCGAGGAGTTCGGAATTACCACCGATTTTCATTTTCATCCAACAATCTCACCTTCCTTTTCTCTCTTTTTCAATTTATTATTATTCTTTTTGTATTAGTTTTATTATTATATTATATATTAAATTAAATGGGGTAAAATAGGGCATTTGGGGGGTTCATTTAGTAAAAAAAAAACAATCATTTTAAATTTTTTGGGGTGTTCTAATCACTTGGGGTGAACTCATAAATTCCTGGGGTGCGTATATCCGCGCCCATAACTAAAATATCAATAAAGCATTGTGATTGTATAATAAAAGTACTGCTGTTATATAATAAAAGCACTAGTTCGCAGGTTCACATATAATGACATGGTTCCCATTTGAACCCACCCCTATATATAATATATATATATATATATATATATATATATATATATATATATATATATATATATATATATATATATATATATATATATATATATATATATATGTATGTATGTATGTATGTATGTATGTATGTATGTATGTATGTATGTATCGCTTTTGTATATTTATGCAAAATTTTCCTAACCAATATGTTTGCTTCGCATATTTCGTTTAGCAAATAAAAAATTAAGGTGCTTCGCTTGTTTATGTGTCATTCTGTAATACCACAAAATTCAATCACTTCAATTTACTTATTTATCTAGTATAATTATTTATTTATTATTATTATATTTATTCTTACACTTTTTAAAATAGTCACAATTTTTTTTGTTTCTAAACTCACGATCTTGTGATTTTATTTTAGTCAACCTCATTTTCTTTTTAAAGTAATTCATGATATTTTTTTATAACTTATTTTCATATTTCATGAAAAGCGTTGATTTGATTTGATTTATATATTATCATTCAAAGTCTTAAAAAATATTTTTGATATTAAATTATTCTTTTAGATATTCTCCTTTAAAAGAAAAAAAAAAAGAAAGACATGAATAGTTTGAAAGTTATTCTTGTCTTGATTTAATTAGGTCATGTTAGACCAAATTTTTTTTAATCTTATTTTGTAAATCAAAGATTGGCTATTTTAAAATTTTATTTAAACTTATTTTCAATTATTAAATCTCAAACTTTTGTTTGAGAGTAGTATATTAGTTCTATTTTCAAATATTTATATACTTTATATTATTAAACTATTTATAAGGTTTAGTTTATATTTAAATACCTAAACCCATTACACATTTCATTTTATTTCAACCATTTATAAATTTCTGTGTGTATATATTTAATCCAATTGGGTTATTATTTTATTTAATCCAATAAGCCTAATTACCTAAGTCCATTTGTTTATTTTTTTTCACCGAAGCCCAGCCCATTGGTTCCAAAACACTTCACCTTGCAAGCCGTAACATTTTATTTCTTTTTCATCTTCTCAAACGTTAGTTTCTTTTTTAATTTCTCAAATTTTCGTATTTTTCTCCATGAACGCTAGTCAAGCTTTTCATATTTTTCTCCTTAAATACAAGCCAAACAACTGACTTCAACTACCAAACTACACCTTTTTCTTCAAAGAATTTTCGTATTTTCTGCAAACAGTTTTACAAACTGTTGTGGATGCTCATCGCCCGGTACCCGCTGTTCGTTGCAAACGGAAGCGTCGATAATAATCGCTGAGTTTCGAGTGGGCCCGGACAGTGATTAATTCTGTCCGTACTTAGCCCGTGCCTTCGTTGTCCCAGCACGAACAAGTGGCAGCGGCCCGTAATGCCAATATCAAGCTCCAGCCCGTTCGTGTTTGTCCACAGCCCACAAATCACCGGCCCGTTGTCAGCCCTCCAGTAGGACCCAGCAGTTAGCCCACTCCCTTCAACCCTTGCAGCCCAGTCAGCCCAGCAACAAGCTTTCGCCTTCTTCACAATTCTGCAAGTCACAGATGACACAAAAGATTAATTGTACTAAATTAATAATTATCAAGAAGTAACAAAAAGTTGGAATTTGAAACCCCCTTATTCAAATTCGAAGCTGCAATTTCTGTCACTCCAATTAATACGGCCAGATTGAACGGGGAATTTTAGAGTTCTATCGGCTCAGGGATCCCGGTCCTTGAACGCAGCAAGCCGGACGACACGTAGACACCGATGGGACAAAGGGCCAGCTTTTCCGCCACGCCTGAACCGGTTTCCGTCAAGCTCCGCCGCTGTTTCACCGTCAACAACAAACTCAGAGGCTCACAAAGAATGGGGGAGTGCAATAGGACGGGAGAAGCCAGATAGGGAGTGTATCTTCTGTGTTACCATCTTCACGGGTGAATTGATCAATATAAACACCAGAGATGGCGTAGGGTTAGGAGAATCGCCAACAGAAAAAATAGAACCCGTCAAATGGTAAAAG
>BMAC01000185.1:306033-321746 GCA_014905375.1 Phtheirospermum japonicum
CGGTTTCCGTCAAGCTCCGCCGCTGTTTCACCGTCAACAACAAACTCAGAGGCTCACAAAGAACGGGGGAGTGCAATAGGACGGGAGAAGCCAAATAGGGAGTGTATCTTCTGTGTTACCATCTTCACGGGTGAATTGATCAATATAAACACCAGAGATGGCGTAGGGTTAGGAGAATCGCAACAGAAAAAATAGAACCCGTCAAATGGTAAAGCGGCGGAACAACCAAGGGACAAGTCATAGGTTAAAAACCTAATCTGAACGGGTCGTGGGCAGTGGGTCGATTTGTCTTGGTCCAGACGGGCGGGTTGCTGGGCCTTTCAAAAGTGGGCCGGCAGAAAGATATGTGGGCTGCCCTTATTATTGAATCATTGGGCCAACTCCACACAAACAACCAAAAGAAGGTAAATAATTTTACAATTCTTTCTTGCTTCTCTTGTCCAAACCACTACCGACAGTGGCTCGCCTCTCCACTCATCACCGCCATTCCCGACTGCCAACCCGAAGGACTATCGACGCCCAGAATAACCCAACTTCTTCTCCGGCACGCACAAGACCCGAGAGCCACCACCATCGATGCCAGCACTACCTCTGGCCCGTAAATCCTGTCATCGCCATCGAATCGAGCCGCATCGTATGTTAGCCGCCGATTGTCGGGGCCTATGCCGCGGAAATTCGAAGAAGGCAGAGAGGAATTTCTTGTCACCGTTTGCTGCTACCAAACACCTGGAGCGGAGCGTCGTCTCCCTCTACAAAAAAATTATCGAAGTCACCGGACCCGTCAGCATTCATATAATATTATTATTAAAAATAATATATTTTATTTTAGCAGACCTAACCCAACCCGCACAACATCCCAACCTATAACCTTCCACCCAACGCAGCCCAACCCGCATCAATTTAAATTGTACATATGCATTGGTGGAATTCGAACTCGTGGCCTCTTGTAAATAGATGATCGGTGTTACCGTCTCGCCAAAACAATTACATGTGAGAATTATATATTTTTAATATATATTATATATGTAAATTAAGTTATAAATTATATTTTAATTGATTATATTATATTTATAAATGTAGATTATATTTATGAATAATGATATTATAAATATATATTATTATTATATATAGATATATATTATAAATATAATTTTTATAAATAATTATAAATATATATACTAAATATAATTATTTAAGAATAATTATAAATATATATTATCTATATGATGATATATAATTATTATATATTTATAAATATATAATAATTAAATTAAATTTGTAATTAATAATTAGTTATGCATATTATATTATATTTATAAGTAATTAATATAATTACATATTTTATATTATAAAGAATTAATTATACTATAAATATATAATATTATTATAAAATATATTATAATTAAATAATATTTATTAAAAGTTATGTTATATATATATACTGTTAAAATAATAATATATTTAGTTAATAATATATAAAATATTAGAATAAACTTATATAAATTAGTATTGTTATTTATATATTATATTTATTAATAATGATATTATAAATATATAATATTATTATATATAAATAAGAAAAGTACAAAATTTTATATTTTTAATTTAAAAATATTTATATAAATAAATAAATTTATATTTATATTTATCTTATATCCCTTTTAAGTAGTTATATATATATATATATATATATATATATATATATATATATATAGTATATATATGGGGGATTTAATTAAATAAATATATAAATTTAAATAATAATTAAATAAATATGTTACTTTCAAAAACAATTTAAAAAAAATCGGGCGGGACGCTATTCGCAAAAGCGTCCCGGACCAAAATTTATGGCCCCAAAATTTTTGGGGCCGAAATGAAAAAAAAAAAAAACAAGGGGGGTCGGGACGCTTTTCGAAATAGCGTCCCGGTAGATTTTGAAAAAAAAAAAAAAAAAGGTCGGGGTCGGGACGTCTTTGTGAATGGCGTCCCGGGGCTTTTTTGCAAAAAAAAAAAAAAAAAAAAGACAATGCTACTAACCCTAACCCACGCCATCCTCTCCCATTTCCTTTGGAACACAGCAACAGCAAGCGGCGAGAGCAACAGCAGGCAGCCATTCTCTCCCATTTTTAAGGTAATTTTATTTTATTTTATTTTATTTACTTTAATAAATTGTAATTAGTTGTTAATTTTAGTATTTATGTATTATATTATTGTTATTGTTTATTTTTAATTTTAATAAATTGCAGTTAGATTTATTTTTAGTTTGCAATTTATGTATTTATTTTGTTAGATGTTTTTGAGTTATAATTATGAATAGTTACGAAATTTTATTTGGTTTGTTTGTGAATTTTTTTGTTAATTGTTAATTGATTGGGGAAAGTGTTAAATTTTTTTGAATTGTTCATGAAAATTGATTATGAAAATTCTTGACCTAAATTATTACCTTCTATTTAATTGTTTGTGAATATTTAGGAAATTTTAACTATGAACATTTACGAAAATGTATTAGGTTTGGGAGTGAATTGTTTTGTTAATTGTTAATGGAAATTATAAAAAAAAAAAATTGAGTTGTTCATGGAAATTGATAATGGAAAATATTGACCTTAAATTATTAACTTCTATTTAATTACTCGTGAATATTTACGAAATTTTAGTTATGAACATTTACGAAAGTTTATTAGGTTTATTTGTGAATTGTTTATGGAAATTGTTATTTTTATGCAAATTGTTAATTTTTTTTGTGAATTGTTCATGGAAATTGATTATGGAATATATTGACCTTCAATTGTTACCTTCTATTTAATTGCTTGTGAAAAAACTATGAATTACGGGAATATGTGATTTTATTAATTTTGTGAGAAATTATTAATTATGTGAAAAATTGAATTTATTTGTTTGTAATGTAATTATCAATTATGTGAATATTTGATTTTATTTATTTTGTGAGAAATGGCTAATTATGTGAACATTTGGATTTATAAGAAATTATTAATTATGTGAATATATGAATTTATTTATATTTTTAGAAGTGCGATTATGTCTTCTGGCAATGAATATGACATGTATGCATCAATTCTACGAGATGAGAGTGGATATGCAAATGTAGATTCCACCGAGCATCATCCCCCACCGTCGATCCTGGACTACCCCGCCGATTGCTTCGGACCAGATGAAGGAAGCGATTCTGAAAATGGTTTAGATGAACTAGATGATGATGGTCATGAAACTGACGAGGAATTCTTTCAGTTGGGGGGTAGCATACCAGATGAAGATCATTTTGAACCTACCTTGAATGAACTTGCCCCTACAACCCATAAACGAGCGGATAGAGGCTCGGCCCTGTACAAGAACATACCATTTTTCGATCGCGTATCCGAAGACGTTCCAATTGATTCTATTGGTGTCCCTCAACCGGACTTGTACTGCGATAAAGTCGAAGGAGTGTTGAGAATAGGCATGATATTTAGAGATAAAAGACATTTGATGTGGGCTGTCAAAGATTACTCCGTGCACGTCGGCAAGTGTTCGTATAGAGTGATAGAAAGCAATCCTGTGATGTGGAAAGTTGTTTGCATGTCGAGTTCACTTGGTGAGAATCATGTAGATATGAACGAATCATCCGAATGCGGATGGCGGCTCCGCGCTAGTTTTCGGAAACGGAAGGGTGCTTGGGTAATCACAAGATTGGGTTCTGAGCACAGATGTCTCGCATCGTTTACACGTAAAGATCACCCCAATTTGTGTAAAAATATGATTTCTATGCTCATTACTAGTCACGTCGAGCAGTATCCGTTATATAGCACTAGGGCTGTAAACGAGCCGAGCCGAGTCGAGTTTAGAGAATTTAAGCTTGCTCGTTTATTATCGAGCTCGAGATCGAGCTTTTTTTAACGAATATATCGATGGCTCGCGAGCTTTTTCGAGTTTAATCGAGCCTAAACAAGTTCAAAAGATATTAATTATTAATTAATTATCCTTACTTTATTATAAAAATAAAATAAAATATTTTTTAAAGTATATAATACACCTACTAAGATACGTAAATAAATGAGTTTATATATATATATTTCTATATTTTTCATATGAACAAGTATAAAAATTATAATTAAAACCAAATTATTAGTTTAATTTATACGAGTTTAATAACGAACTCACTCTAGAACTCACTAACGAACCCGCTCATGAGCTAACGAGCCGAATACCATGAATCTAGAGTTTGCTCGTTTATTAAACGAGCCTTTTTAAATGAGCTCGAGCGAGCTTTTATCGAGTCGGGTAGCGAATAGGTCACGAACTGTTTGGCTCATTAACACCCCTATATAGCGCCTTACATGTCCAGCAGGCTATCAAACAAGAATATGATTACCTTGTGCCGTATCACAAGGCGTGGCAAGGTTTGCAGCGGGCTCGTGAAAATGTGTACGGGACGTGGGAGCAGTCGGTCCAATATTTACCAAAATACATGGAGGCCTTGCAGATGTACAACCCTGGGACCGTGGTCGAGTGGCGACACAAATCTTCTGGCATTCCCGATGTGCACATGTTAATATTTGTATTTTGGGCATTTTGACTATGTATCGAGGCTTTTAGACATTGTCACAAGGTGATCAGTGTTGATGGAACCTTTCTGGTTGGATAGTACAAGCACACGTTGCTAATGACAGTTACAATTGACGCAAACCAACAAGTCGTGCCTCTAGCTTACGTAGTTGTTGATTCAGAGAGTTATAGCTCGTGGCATTGGTTCCTTCACATGGTTGGAAAATATATTGTTCGAGACATAGAAGGGGTTTGTCTTATATCTGACCGAAATGCCGGACTACTCAGTGCACTAGAACAAGTTCCGGCCTTCTCTTCTAACTTTTTTTGTTTGCGACATGTCTCTTCTAACTTCAACACGCACGCCAAATATGTGAAATTGAAGGATATATGTTAAAAACCTGGAGCAGAACCCAGGGTTACAGTCTTTCACAAAATAATGGAGCAGATTAAGGCGCTTGATCCGAATGCATTTGCGTACTTGGATGGCATTGATAGAAGCAAGTGGACATTGTCCCACGACGGTGGCAAACAGTGTGGCATCCTCACGACCAACATGTCATAGTGCATCAATGGAGTGATGAAGCGTGCTAGACGGCTCCTAATAACTACCATCGTCCGAATAACATTTCTTCGAAGTGTTCAAAATCTCTATGAACGTTTGAAAGATGCGACAAGAGTCCATAACATGCAACAAGGCTTGATAAGATATATAACCTATTCAGAGAAAGACAACAATTAGGGTCATCTTACCAGGTTACGGGCTTTAATTGGGCGGCACAAACGGCTTCAGTCTCTGTGAACGTCGGCGGATGAGCTCGTAGTCGAGTCTTTCGAGTTTCCTTGTCGAAAGCAGAGTGCTTATATGGTAGATGGGCGAGCAGCGGTATTCCGTGCTCTCATTCAATAAAGGCGTGTACCGAATTTAGAGTGGATCCTCGTCCTTACGTCCAAGATTACTACATCATTGTTGCGAACCTACGCACATACTATGCTGGGGCATTTGAACCGTTGCCCGATGCGGAGGACTGGAATGAGGCAAGTTTTGAGTTAGTTTATGATTCACACACGAGGAGGCAGCGAACAGTTGGACGACTCAGGGGTAGTAGAATCCCCAACGAAATGGACCAAGCCCAAGTACGCGCAAGACAACGATACCGTGCACAAGATGTGGCTAGTTCCTCACAAAGTGGTGGTCATTCTGGATCCTACCGTTGATGTTAGATAGGGAGGTGATCTTTCCATTAGTCTGTTGTTGTAGTTCGCTGGCACTTTTACAAGTTGTAATTCGCATTGCTTTGAACATTTATAATTATTGTTGTATGAATTTCCTAACTAATATTCGGGTTTGATCTTGTATTTCCTTTATTATGTATGCACTTGCCTTGTTAAAAAATATATGTTTATCTCATTTATATGGAACAACAACAACAATAATAATAATAATATTCATTTAATATTTCATCCTCGTTTCTATGTAACTATCTTGCAGATGGCATCATCGCTCTTGAGCCGACAGAGTTTACATAGGTCGAGCAGCGTTGTAGGTGGTCGTATAGATGGGGTTCTGAAGGTGAAGAGGGCAGCTGGTTATATTTTCTAGGACGAGCGTAATAGTCTTCATCCTCGAGTTATGTCTGTGCTACATCGTTGGGAATTTTACGGGTCGCATGTTTCGGGGCAATTACGAAGCTGGATGAGAGATGGAGCCGCGAGACGCATACATTTCATCTGCCCGTGGGAGAGGCGGCGATCACTCTTCAGGATGTGGTTGTTATTTGGGGTCTTCCGATTGAAGGTGCCCCGATAATCGAGGATGATGCAGAGTGGAGCAGGGAGGAATGGGCGGAGTACGTCAAGTATTACGTAGGGTACCAGGTGGATTACGAGGTGGAGATGAAATGTGCGAGTCATTTGAAACTGAAGACGTTGAGTGAGCACCTCAGTAGACGACGGCTAGACGATGACACGCCGCAGGATGAGGTCGTGTAGTACGCACGTGGGATTGCACTTTTATTATTAGGTTCGTTGTTGTTGCCAAGCACAACGAACAATTATGTTTCCGTAACCTACCTACTTCATTTTGAGGATGATGACACGGCATCGGGTATTAGCTGGGGTAGTGTTGTGCTTGCACATTTATATCGTGAGATGTGTAATGCGGTGGAAGATAACAAGAAGACGAACAGCGGTCCGCTGGATTTATTGCAGATCTGGGCTTGATCACGAATTTCATCTGTCAGACCACATATCACGGGCAGTTCTCTCAATCTTCATCGGACCATTTACGATGCAGTCGAAGATGTCACGTTGCCCGTACCGCCGTATGGTGCCAGGTATAATTTTTAATGGAAACTAGTATTGCTATTTAGTAATCATTTATGTTTCAATAACCTTCCATGAATGTTATCGCAGGTGGATTGCGGAGTATAGTTACACTCGGATCTCTATACATACGCTACGAATATTCCGGGAGTCACTTGATCGATTAAACGAGGCAGGGGTAGAGTAGTGAATAAATATTTCTTATATCGATAATATGGTACAAACTGATGATGATTATTCAAATTTGCAGTGGACATGGGAACCCTACGACTTGGATGCACCGGAGATACAAGTACTAGGAGGAAGATGTTTGACTGAAAACTGGCTAAGCCAGTGCCCACTGATCTGCTGGTCGATTTTCGAGTACCATTTTCCAAATCGGGTGACCCGACAATTTGGCATACGTCAGAGTACACTACCGAGTATAGATGTTGACGTCGAGCTATAGCACAATGTCTCTTGGGCACAGGAGCATCACGTCGCGTGGACTGTGCGTCATCATGCCTGGATCCAGGCATGGGAGGTACGATGGTCCACGAGGATAGAAGGCCCTGCAGTTCAGAGATATGCGAATGCGGAGAGCGAATATCGGAGTTGGTATCAGCAGAATACACAACGTTTCATCACTCCTCTGGAGAGGCATGCAGAGGGAGGATACCAGCCTTCGGACGTTGGCGTTTACGAGGCCATTGTAACAAGTCTTATTTACTCTTTTCTGACACAATGAACTTAATTTTTTCTTAGTTTTGATGTTCAGTCGTCTATAATTTGTAGGGTGCTTGGAATCAGCGACTCCGCCATGTATCTTCACATGATAGAGACGAAAATTTTGACTCTTATCGTCGTATGCACGCTGTAGTTGATGAGGTCGCTGATGAGATAACGCAACGACTTCATATTCAAGATGAGTTACATGAGGATATGTCATCCGGTAGCGGAAGACGGAGCATATCTGGGCCGTCCAGGAGGAGTGTATCTCGTCCTGCTCCATATGAGCACAGGGCATCCCTAGTGGCACCCGGGCCATCGCCAGTCATCCATCATGGTAATTGTGTGATTCGTTAATAACTATTTTATTTGTCACTTTCTTACGATTAATATCAAAACAATTATAATATTTCTGTCTTAAATGTTGATCCCGTTGGTGGATCATCGTATAACGTGGGGGGTGATTAAGTTCCTACAATGGGAACGTCCGAGTTTTATACTCCTGCATATGTTGGACAGTCATTTACCGATCTTCTGCGTACCGACAATCCGCATGACATGGGATGTCCGCGGCCAGACTTCCAGACAATGCCTATTCCGATGTCGATTCCCAATGAAACAGTGGATCATGCACATCAAGTTTTGGGTCACATGGTGCGTGGTAACAACAGTGAAGAGGAAGAGCCGAATCAGGAACCAGCAGCCCCTCCACAAGGCCATGATCACGATCTTCGTAGAAAATATAAGAAAAAGAAAGGTGGCACGGGATCACACTATTTTTCATGATGTGTAAATTATTTTAAACCGAATATGAAATGTGGTTCACTTTTTATTTCATCATCAGTAGTTATTAAAAGACATTACAGAATGCAAACACCAACCGGAATTCAAGAATTCCCTAAGCAATCAAGAACTCTCGGTACAACAACATAAAAACATTACAGAATGAAAACATAATCGCAATCCAATGCAATCGAGAATTGTCGGTACAACAACATAAAAACATTAAAGAATGAAAACATAAACGTAATCCAATGCAATCGAGAATTCTCGATACAACATAAAAACATCACATAATGAAAACACAAACACAATCCACGCAGATAGAGCAGTGTCGGAAAACCAATGTGCAATGGTCAACGGTACTTTCACTCGTAGAGCTTCCACGGTGGTCAGTTGGAAACACATCTCCAAACAGTACTTCCATTTTTGTGAGCAAGGGTTCCTCATCAAAAGCGTTGCAATAACTTTTGATTGGACAATCTTGTATTCATCACAACTAGTTAGAATAATAATGAAAGATTAAAAATACTTGTAATAATTGAAAAAGAAGTGTAGAACTTACAGGCATAAATTTCTTTCGTACATTATGATCACCTAAGACCATTTTCAGATTCCTGTTCCAAACAGTACCAGGGGTCCGAACCAGTTCTTTGAAGAATCTGAATCGTCTATGAAGTTGGAGAATTCTGGCTATGACGTCATCTTCGGAAACAGCATGGTGATTTTTGAAGCAACGGTTAAGAATATCGTTTTCGAGGATTAAGAATTCAAGTAGACGTTCGTCTCTTGCAAGTGTCCACTTAGTGTTGAATTCACACCCGTAATCGAGTGTTTTCACTCGAAGTGTAGGAATACCATCTAGGTTGTTGATGTGATCTGCCATTAGCTTTATTTCAAATAAGATATGAAGTGATTAATATGTATTTGCTAATGAATTATCAAATTATTTGTTCCCTAATAGATTTATAGCAAGTAGAGCTCTCATTGATGTGGGTGTGGGCAGCCATTTATTTGTATTCTGTGACACAATGTATCGGATGACAAGACTACTCAATGGAACAGCAATTATAGCTGGCAAAGCTGCATCTCATTGATGTGGGTGTGGGCAACCATTTATTTGTGTTCTGTGACACAATGTACCGGATGACAAGACTACTAAATGGCACAGCAATTATAGCTGGCAAAGTTGCATCTCATTGATGTGGTGTGGGCAGCCATTTATTTGTGTTTTGTGACACAATGTACCAGATGACAAGACTACAATGGCACAGCAATTATAACTGGCAAAGCTGCATCTCATTGATGTGGGTGGGGGCAGCCATTTATTTGTGTTCTGTGACACAACGTACCGAATGACAAGACTACTCAATGGCACAACAATTATAGCTGGCAAAGCTGCATCTCATTGATGTGGGTGTGGGCAGCCATTTATTTATATTCTGTGACACATTGTACCGGGTGACAAGACTACTCAATGGCACAACAATTATAGCTGGCAAAGCTGCATCTCATTGATGTGGGTGTGGGCAGCCATTTATTTGTGTTCTGTGACAAAATGTACCGGATGACAAGACTACTCAATGGCACAGCAATTATAGTTGGCAAAACTGCATCTCATTGATGTGGGTGGGGGCAGCCATTTATTTGTGTTATGTGACACAACGTACTGGATGACAAGACTACTCAATGGCACAACAATTATAGCTGGCAAAGCTGCATCTCATTGATATGGGTGTGGGCAGCCATTTATTTGTGTTCTGTGACACAATGTACCGGATGACAAGACTACTCAATGGCACAGCAATTATAGCTGGCAAAGCTGCATCTCATTGATGTGGGTGGGGGCAGCCATTTATATGTGTTCTGTGACACAATGTATCGGATGACAAGACTACTCAATGGCACAGAAATTATAGCTGACAAAGCTGCATCTCATTGATTCGGGTGTGGGCAGCCATTTATTTGTGTTCCGTGACACAATGTACCGGATGACAAGACTACTCAATGGCACAACAATTATAGCTGGCGAAGCTGCATCTATATATATGTACACACAAACAAACTTATCGAGAAATATAAACTATACTAGCGAATATAAATTATACTAGCTAATAATGGCTAATTTTGACGAAAACCATCCAAATGTTCTAAAAATAAACAATGATTACTACAATCCTGCACTTACCCCGTGGACCATGGAGATGGAACAAGTCATTTTGGAATTTTTCAACGCTCAGAATGAAAGTGTTCAAAGAGGTGCAAAAAAAGCATATGTTATCTTGAGCGTCCCGCAGGTACAAAGTCTACTCCAAATTCGTTTCATGTTTTCACTTACTATTCCAGAAATTTACGACAGGATCGAAGAAATGGAGGTGAGGTACGGTTGGTGGAAGGCAACACTTTCTGAGGATGGTGTTTTTCAGGATGAAGAACGTGGATTGATCTGTATTGATACCACTATCAATAATAATGTCTCTCCAGCCTATGTAAAGTCCACAAATCTGTCTACAACTAATTATGTGGTTTGTGTTGGTTTCATTTCAATTACTAACTTTCTTTTTTGTTAATAAAGGAATACGGTGATGATGCATCACGGAGATATTATTTGTAGGGCTTGGTCGGTACGGTATACCGAAAATTCTAACTCATACCGTATACCGTACCGATTTTTTCGGTATATGATAAACGTATACCGATACTGAACCGAGCATTTTGGTATACCGAGTTTTCGGTATTTCGCACAATTCATACCGTATTATACCGATATTTCGGTATACCGAAATTTAGGAACGGTATCGGTAGGTTACCGTTCTGTACCGAGTTTTTTACTTGCCGAAATTTAATATACTGAAAGTAATCGGTCTAATACCTTCGTATCGAAATTTAAATAAAAAACCTATTACAGAAAATTAATCCAAGTTAAAAAAAAACATAATTGAGCAAACCTATTGGTTTATTACATTTCAAAATATTAGTTTACACAACTCAAGCAATGTAGCATCTCCTCAATCAAACTAAAACACAAATTGCAATTGATGTCCCAACAATCTAACATAACGAACATTAAAAATCAACACAAAATAACAAATCACGTCTGATTTCTTGATAGAAGTCGAAACAAATATCGAATTACTTGAGTGCTTACTGTTCGGGCCTGAAAAAAAAAAGAGAGGAAAAGAATCAAGTTTATTCCAAACAATCATAGCATCACTAAATAAATTTACACTAAATACTTTCACATATGTTATATAATTATACGTGTCTGTGCATATTAGGCTGAATGAAAACACTACCCAAGCAGTTAAGCCAAAAATGCTAGCTAATCTTAGGGCCTCTCTAGGCAAGCCCCAATTTATTTCAACAATTAAATTTAGCACAGTGAAAACAAACAAATAAGTAAACYAAACTGCATCAATTATATCAAGAGTCCAGAATACCTCCAACTGCCAAAAAAAAAGGAAACATAAAAGTGTTCTTTTTTATGCTTAGCTTCAAATCATATTTATTAAAAAAAGGGTTGATTATGCATACAAATTACTTGTTCTTAAAAAAAATCTTGGATGGACTTGGCAGCGAATGAGAAGATTCGGACTCCATTGTAAGAGAATGGAAAACACCTGATATTATTTTAAAAGATGCAACAATTTTCAGTAAATTAAAGATACAATATGTTTCTGTTTTTCATAAGAAACAGTAGGAGTTTAATAGTACTACTTTTGAATGGGATCTAAAGTCATCTACATCCGAAAATAATCGAAATAATGTTTGCCAAATTGAAACTCACATCAATTCCAGGTCAACAATAATAAAGAATAGTTATAARAGAGAATTTTCATGAAAACAAACTATAGCCCAATTATTCATGAAGTGACAATATGTTCTTTTTATTAAATTTTATATCACTATCGTATAGATGACAATTGGGTAAACAATCAGCCTTGCTGTATAGCAGCATCAAATCACCAGGCTCAAGCCGCAAGGGGAACAATCAGTTTGCTATTCTAAAATTAATATTTTCAAACAATTTTAGGGACTAAAATATATTTGGAGAAACTATTATTTATTTGCATCATTAGTATTTCTTGGTCAAGTAGAATTACTTCCGAGAGAATCAAGAAGAACATGCTTAGTCTCCATCCTTAATTTTTCTGGAGCAATCAAAGCGAACTCAACAGCTGTTTTTTTTTTTTCTATTCTTTTTCCCCATCACATAACTTTAGCTGAACTTCTATGTTTGTCTATATATTCTTTTTTTTATTATTTTTAAAAAAATAAAAAAAAATACCAATCACAAAAAACTCCTATATTCCCAAACCAAAAACAATAGAAACCTCAACAAATTTCTAGATACAAATAAAAATTGAAAATTTTAAAATATAAAAAGAGCTTTCAAAACTTTACCTGGGGGCGGTTCTATGCGGAGGTGTCAGTTGGTGGCGAGAAGAGGAGGGATCAAGGGATAACGCTGTAGTAGATGAGGGGATATAGAATTCCAATTCAAATCTGGAGTTATAAAAACCGAAAGTAGTGTTTTTTTTTTTATTTATTTTTTTTGAATTTTGCTCTAATTTCTAACTTTGGGATTTCAGACTCAGACAGATCTCGTATCTAGCAGCAGCTCTTCAAATGAGGAAATCTTTATAAAACTTAACTAAGTTTCTAATATCACAACCCACTTGTTAAGCTTAAATAATTGACAGCCCACTACAATTCAGCCATAGCCCACTTATAAAGCCCACAACCCCACATATAATTCATATTTATATATGATGTTACCGATATACAATACGGTATATTCGGTATATATACCGACATACCGCGGGTGTTCGGTATATCGGTATATACCGAAATACCGAATCTTTTAGAATTTATATATCGTTATCGTACCGTATATTTACGGTATGGTATAATACCGTACCGAAAAATTCGGTATACCGAAAATCCGGTATATTCGATATTTGTTTCGGTACGGTAAATGCGATATTTCGATATTTCGGTATTTTTTACCCAGCCCTAATATTTGTATGACATTCCACCATTATGGAAGAAGATGGAAGCAGTTTCAATTGATGCGTTCTCAATGTATTACGACCCAACTGTGTAATAAAATGGGATCGGAAATGACCTTAGTTTGAGTGTGTGTGCAACTATGCACTGTGTTTAATTGGTAATGTTTGAATTTGTCACATCCTCTAGTCTTTTTTAATGTTTTAATTTTTAGTGTTTAATCAAATGTGTAGTCTTTTATTTTTTCTTATTCAATAAAATTATTTCTTTAATGTTTATCCAAAATTGTTGATGTCAATACTACACATGTATCAATAGGTTTTTCAAATTTTCATGTGACAAGACCTGAAATTATTCCACACACTTTTCAACTTTCTTTATGACAAGACTACACCACAAGCATCATGTTTTCATCTTTAGCTGTGACAACGGCAACACATTCAATACAACTGTCTTGTGAAATTGTAACTCATCTATAAATTTGGAATATTGGACTAAATTCTTTACAACCAATTCACTCCCTCACATCTTTGGTTTTCTCCATCATCTAAGTATTCTCATAACAAAAATAAAAAATGAGTTCAAACCAGCCTAACAATATACCATATTTTGAATCCGAAGAAGATTTCTTTTTCTACTATACGAATTCAACCGAATGGAGCATCCATATGGATACTAAGCTTGTTGACGACCTCCGTGAGAGTAAGCTCAATGGTGTCTACGATCCCAGAAGAGGATTACGGAACAATATCACGTGGATCTTGTTGGACAAAACCAATGGTGCGTTCGGGAAAGACTTCACAATGGACGACATAACCGCTCGAGTTCAACTTCTGGAAAAACGGTACATGCATTTTCATATGATCATGGGAAACGAACATTGCACTTGGGATCATGAGACCAACAAAGTGCAAGCGCCAGATTGGCTAGTACGATTTTGGAACGACATCGCAGGCGATGCTGAGTTTACTGCTGCATATCTAAAGTATGGAGAACCTTTATTCGATTTGATGGATTTGGTATTCAATAAAAACTATCTAAATTGCATTTGTCAATTCCACAATCTCATTGGAAATCCGCCATTACGAATGTGATCGCATCCGTGTAATCTATATCTATATATATATTAAAAGAGAGGTCTGGAGAGAGAAAATAATAGGAATAGAATGCCACGTAGGATTAATAATTACTTTACTTAATAATTTTCTTAATATAATTAGAGAAGTAAATACCTTAATTAGATTGTCAGTCCGGAGAGAGAGAAAAATATGAGTAGGAAAGAGAAAAAATGTCATATAGAATTATTTTCCTTTTTTAGTTATGTAGGGATTTCATTAACATAATTATGATAGATACATTAATTAATATTAATGATGATTTGGTTTCCTTTTTTAATTAAAAAACCAACTAGGATTAGTTTTCTCTTTTAATTATGTAGAAATCTTTTTAACATAATTAGGATAGATACTCTAATTAACATTAAAAAATAATAAAAAAGTAATATTATATATACACACACATACACACACACACACACACACACAAAATTTGAAAAAGTTATGGTTTGTTTGAAAATTTGAGTTTCATTTCAAATTTTTGAATTTGCAGGGTTTATAGACGAAATTTGCAATGCTTTTTGTATACAATCGTAGTGTTTTTTTTTCTTAATTTATTGTGCTTTCCAAAGAACTGTCTATATATATCCAAAATACCATTTTTAATTAATTAATGTATTTTTTTTTACATTATTACCATGCTGACATGTCATGATCTCAACCATCAAGATTATCCAATCTAATGGTCAAAACGAATCCCTAGGTTCACATATAATGACGGGTTCTCATTTGAACACAACCCTTATATATATTAATTATTTATTTAAATATTTTAATACACTCAAGCCAATTACTTTTTATTTTAGATAAAATAAAATAAAAAATTATCGTGCAACGCACGGGCACAATACTAGTATCAAATTAATGTAATTTTTATTTTAATTTTCGTTGTTGTTGTATCTTAATTTTATTGTATTTTTAATTTGGAATTAGAATTTCTTGTCATTTATTTATTTATATTATTTTATTTATTGTATTCTTTATTTTCAAATAAACTTCTTGTAATTTTAAGACATTATTATGATATGTTTATTTATTTTAATTAATAAAAATTTAAATAAATTATAAATACAAGAAACCTAAAAACTAGATAATATAAATAAATAAATAAATAAATAAATAATAAGTGTGTTAGGGTTAAGGTTTTGTTGGCCGGTTTTTTTTTTTTTTGCAAAAAAGCCCAGGACGCCATTCCCAAAGGCGTCCCGACCCGCCTTTTTTTTTTTTTTTTTCAAA
>BMAC01000185.1:338100-356180 GCA_014905375.1 Phtheirospermum japonicum
TGTCATCTTCTCATACGGGCCCTCGAACCCGCCATCCACCGCCGATTTTATTCTTGATTTCTCCGGATCCGACGTCGTAGGCGCCGACAACCAGCCGGAGGTGGTTGGGAGCACCCCAAACGGCGGCATCTGCGTAGCCCGGAAGCTATACGCCCCAAAATTTCACCCTTTGGAAACCCCGCGACCCGAGCCACACTAAACATCCCCGCCTCGGGCATAGAAAACCGATAGAATGTCCTCTCCGGATATCCCCTAGGATAAGGTTCGACCCCGTCCCGCAACGAATACAAACTCATTTGCATCATCCGTTGCCGTCAAGAGCAGCTGCTCGATGTGGGCGAGCTTTTCAATTTCAAGACCGGGCGTTAGGATCTCATTCACCAAAATGGTGGGCGTCAGATTCTGAGTCCAGGCGGAGGTGTGCTTGTGCTGGACTTTGTAGACGGTACCTCCGTTGCCGTGGCCGAGCAAGTCATTAGCGGAGATGGCGACTGCGATTGTGGAGGCGCCTTATAGGAGGAGCGGGAGAGGGAGAGGGGAGCGGGGGCAGCAATTAGAGGAAAAAAAATCTTGATTTGATTTGATTTCATAGTATTAGGTAAAAAGACATAAAACCCCATTTCCTGCCATATTATTGATTCAATGTAATTAAAAAAATATTAGAAATCTTGTACACACACATGATTAGATCTAAGGCTTCTTATATTTGGTCCTAGGTTCTCAAATAAGGACGGGGTTCTCATTTGAACCCAATCATATATATATATATATATATATATATATATATATATATATATATATATATATATATATATAGGGGTGAGTTCCAATGAGAACCCTACTTGTTTGCAAACTTGCGAACTAGTGCTTTTATCATATATCAACAGTTTTTTTTATTATACAATCACAATACTTTATTAATATATTAGTTATATACACCAGCAGTGCTTTTATTACATAATCCTAATGCTTTTAATCAAATAAGGAAAAATACAAAAAATCTGATTCATCCATTAATTAGCAGAATCTGGACGCCACCCATTATTGTATTCGACCCCGTCCCGCAACGAATACAAACTCATTTGCATCATCCGTTGCCGTCAAGAGCAGCTGCTCGATGTGGGCGAGCTTTTCAATTTCAAGACTGGGCGTTAGGATCTCATTCACCAAAATGGTGGCGTCAGATTCCTTTCTTTTTTTTTTTCTCAATTTCGATCAATGAGACTAGGTTATTTCAAGTATGTAGTGAAAAATACACTTATACTTTAAAAATTTTTTGGTATAGATACCTCCACCCCAATTTAGGAGTGGCAATATGAGGCACGCCACGAACACAACACGAAATTATAACATTTTAGCTGAGACTTATCGGTTTCGGACATTATTGGGCAGACACGATAAGGCATGTTAAGAAATGGGTTGATAACGGGCTAACCTGATAACACGATAAGGCCCGACAATATTTTTAATTTTATCTTTTTAAATTCATTTACTCATTGTTAGTGTTTGTGATTCTTAATTTATCATTAACATATTTATCAAATTAAGATTTTTAAATGTATTTGACAATTTGCATTGGCAATTTTATAGATATGTATTATATTTATTAAAAAATAATATATTTTATTAATTAACGGGCCTCATGTACTTAACGCGACGGATTAAATAAATTCAACAATTTTTTTGCTTATCGTGTCTATTGTACCGTGTCGTATTTTTTGTATTTTTATCGTGTCATATTTGGATTTAAATTTTAGGCCCGATCAATTTATTGTGCCGTATTCATGCCTATACTTATGATGTCGTGTCTTATCATGTTGTCCCGATAAAACCCGACACGACGAATTTCCCATCCCTACCCCACTCCACCCGTAAAAAAATAAATATGACCCATTTTCGCTCGTATCAAATGTGCTATGGTCAGGGGCGTAGCCAACCCAACATACTATACCTAGCCAATTTACTTAACCCTAGCCCAAATACCATTTTTTTTTTATTATTCTTAATATAATTTTTTTTTTTGTTTTAATAGGGGCCCAAAAAATTGGACTGTGCCCTGGGCCAGGGGAGCACCCCCTGGCTATGGTATTTAAAAATGTTGACATAAAACTTAAATGAAAAATATAACAAAAGAAGTTGATATAAGTAGTTGTTGGTACTTGAGACGAATACCCAAATGGGGCAAAATTGCAATATAACTCAGTAACTTAGGGGTGGTGGCAATTTAATACCACTAAATATATTTGGTGATAAATTTATCCAATAACTTATAAAAAGATAGAAATTTAACCCCAATTTTGCCGGAAAAAATAAAACTCGCCGGATTCTTCCAATTTTCGTCGAAAAATGTTGACTTGGACCAATTTTGACCAAGTCAACGCTGATATGTCAAGAAATAATAACAAAAAATTAAAAAAATTATTACAAAATCAGAAATTTGTTTTTAAAATTTAAAAAACTATTTAAATTACAAAATTTAACAAAAGATGAAATATATATTATAAAACTTGAGATTATTTTTAAATAGCCAAAAAACACTATTAAAATATAAATTTAAAACAAAGTCTAGGAAAATATTTTAAAATCCAAAACTATTTTAAATATTAAAAGTATTATTTAAAAATAAATCAAAAAAATCTGTGTAAATATATTATAAGATTTAGAATTATTTGAAGTATGTGAAAATAATCAGTAATAAATATGGAAAAATATTTATTAAGAATATGACTTTTTTAATATGAAATTATTATATCAAAAATACATAATTATAAAAATCTAGAAAATATTTTAATTATAGAAGAAATTGATTTTCATATGAAAGAGAATGTTATAAGATAAATCTAGAAAATTATTTTATAATTCCTAAAATTATTATAAATATTTAAAAATATTTTCAGATTTTTTTGTAGGTAATTTTCCATATTTTTGTTTTGATTTTATAAATATTTAAAAAAATATTTTTTCAAGTTTTGTTTTAATTTATGATTTAATAATACTATTTTGGCATATTTAAAAAATCTTAGATTTTATATATTCTCCATCTTTTGTAAATATTATATTTTAAATAAAATTAAATTCTTAAAATAAATTTCTAATTTTAAATAATTTTTTTAATTCTTTTTGTGCAACATCAGCATTGAATTTTTCAAAATTGGTTAAAGTCAATATTTATCGCCGGAGATATGAAAAATCCGGCGAGTTTTCTTTTTTTCGGCGAAATTAGAGTTAAATTGTTATCTCTTTATAAGTTATTGGATAAGTTTGCCACCAAATATATTTAGTGTTATTAAGTTGTCAACACTCTAAATTATTGGGACTATTTTGCAATTTTGACAAAAGCAACTAAAATCGTTGCTATGGCAATCACAGAAGGTGCAAAAAGTTACTGCAACTTGCAGAGCAAACCCCACGCGAGGCTAGCCACTTGACCTAGTGGCGTGGTTTTCACGCTAGAATCTGTAATCCTCGATAAATAAAATCGCTATTGAGTTGCACTTTTGACTCTTCATGCAACCAAATCCAACGCTCTCAAACTTCTCTATTTCCCCTTTTAAAAGCCAAGCCGACTAACTTCCAAAATCCGCTGCTCATAAGAATGTCTGGTGGAATCGCGCGTGGCCGACTCGCGGAGGAACGCAAAGCCTGGCGGAGAAATCATCCCCATGTTCGTTCGATCTCTTCTTTCACCATTATTTTGTTTAATTAGTCGTTTGCTTATTTTTTTCTCCCGTTTTTGGTTGCACATGTGATGGATTATGAGTTCAAGGTTTTTTCTGTGTTTGTTCATAGGGTTTTGTGGCTAAACCAGAAACCTTGCCTGATGGTACAGTGAATTTGATGGTGTGGCTCTGCACTATTCCCGGTAAATCCGCGGTAAGTATCTCGCAGTCGTCTCACTGTTCTAATTTACCCGAGTTCTTAAATGATATTTTCAAATGCATATGCCGTGGATTGAAATTATGATTAGAGTCTTTTTAGAATTTTGAGTTTGCTTTTGATGAGATAAAGTAGTTTTATGTGCCAATTGGTTGAAGCTACCGTTAATTAATTAATGAATATATATGTAAGTATGTTAAATTGTTAGCAGCGCTTGCACATTCCGGTCATCCCGCTTGACCTAGGTTTGCTAAATGGTTGACCTAATTTATAATTGTTGAATGGAAATTTTTGGCTGTCTCACATAACTACGGCAATCACTTTCTAATTTTTTTTATTTTTTTTAGTTCATTTGGAAACATCTTTGGCTGTTTTTCTAGGCAACTCATAATTTGGTCTCGTTGCTAGAAGGATTTTAGATAACAATGACAATGAATGAAGTGTTGAGCTGGGGTTTTTATTTTAGAGAGAACAAATCTTGTTTACCAGCATTCTATTGAATGGTCCATTTAGTCTCAGCAGTTTGCTTCAGCATTGAAATGATTGAGAACCAAAACTTTGTCACTAATTGTTGGTTGAGTTTTAAGTGGACCCATCGACATAACATAAAAATGTTGGATCTGGTGTGTTTAGATTTATTGATTATTATTATTATCTTGGGTGGCATGTGCAGACTGATTGGGAGGGTGGTTATTACCCGCTCACGATGCACTTTAGTGAAGACTATCCAAGCAAACCGCCCAAGTGTAAATTCCCACCTGGGTTTTTCCACCCCAATGTGTATCCATCCGGAACGGTTTGTCTGTCGATCCTCAATGAAGATAGTGTAAGGCCAATCACACGATGTTACTCTGCTTATTTGTTATACAAATCCTTCATTATTTTTATGTTTTAAATTTATTTGTTCTGTTTTGGGTTGCTAGGGTTGGCGCCCAGCGATTACGGTGAAGCAAATTTTGGTGGGCATACAGGATTTGTTGGATCAACCAAATCCTGCTGATCCAGCACAAACCGAGGGATACCATCTCTTTATACAGGTAATTGACTTCGACTTAGTTATAATATTTTTAGATATTTGAAAATATCATTTTTTTTAATGTTGCTTAACTTGCATATACCAATTTTATATTTGGTTCGAATTGTTCATCCAGGAAAAATTCTATCTAGAGTTCTATTTTCCTTTTAAAAATGAAAAAAAAATATCATTCTCACCCTTCTTGTTTTCTTTGGCCGAGTGTAAAGCTGCCTATAGAAAAGCTGGTTTTGGAGTTGGTATTTAATAGCTACACATTTACAAACTCTTGGTAATTAATGCAGGATGCAGTTGAATACAAGAAGAGGGTTCGGAGCCAGTCCAAGCAGTATCCGCCTCTTGTGTGAGCGACAAATTTGTTGGGGTTTTTTTAATCTTCAGATTATTGTTAGTTGAAAAGGTGTTTTATTTGAACAGATTACTTTTGCGTACTTACACAGTGAATTGCAAATTAGTGTTGCTAGTTTATATTTTACTGTTTTAGTGAGCTAAAATTTATTTCTAATTAATCTGGTCGACTTGGCATCTTATCATCATCTTGAAGAGGAAGTTATACTTTTTCACTCGGATATAAAGACAATAATACAACTAAAATAGAGGTGATAAAGTGAAGCCCGAGTCCAGCCGAGAATAGGGTCAGACCGGAGACTTATTTAAAAAGGGAAAATTACAAAAAAAACACCCTTAATTTTAGGTTATTGACAATTTCACTCTACTTTCGTATACACCCCTGTTCACTTGTCATAAGATACTTTTCATATCCCACTTTATATAGTCCAATTCCTCTATTCCTTTCTTGTACCAAACCCATACACAGGCACAGCATCAAAAAGTATCCCGCCTGATGCTCCGCCAAGTGCTTTCTCTTCAAACCCATGACGGGTGACATGGCTATGTGGGTCCCACTTGGTTTTTTTGGGGGTGGTGGTGCGGGTGGGGGTGGGGAATGCTAAAATACAAAATATCTAAAATATGTCACGGGTCTTGGTATGATAGATCCGTTAACCGTGCATGGTGACATTTACATTTCAATAATTTTTTAAATTTACGCAATTTAACCACAATTCTTCAATATCCGGCTACCGTTACTGTCACTATTTTGCCATCACCACTAACATATTGGAGGTATTTTGTATTTTAACCTTCCCCTCAAAACTAAGGGGACCCGCTCAGCCATGTCACCAGTGACTCCTCCCAGAAAAATCAAAATTAAAAAATTTTGTCCGAATGTTCAAATTCCGGTGAATATTCATATTTCTGGCGACAGTTGGGGTTGAATTACGTAAATTTAAAAACTTGTTGAAGGGTAAATGCCAACTTCTATCATTATCGATATCATCTTACCATCACCACAAGGAAATTGGAGTTATTTTGCATTTTAATAGGAAAAAATAAATATTATTATATATACTATATATATATTATATATATATATATATCATTTATAATCATAGAACTCTCAATATTATACTCTAAAATTGATCTAATGGTCCCCTATTAAACCCCACTAAATGAAGAATGGTGTCGTGAAAGCACCGTGAAAATTCATATATATATATATATATATATATCAACCCACACAAATTGTCAAGATAATGATACCACTTACAGAAACTAATGCACAAACTAATGCTGGTGCTATTTAAAATCATGGGTAGCGGAGGCGAGTTGGGGGACCCACGGGAAATGTTCGGACTCAGAGGATGATGAGGTAGTTCATGAGGTTGGTACGCATTGGCCATGCTCAAGATATACCCTCCATCGTTACGAATATTTTGTTATGCTGCACCATCTGCCAGTGTTTTGTTGCTAAATTCCAGTGCCTTGAGATTGTAATTATCGCCGTGTAGCTCAAATGGAGTGTTGCAAAAATAATATAAAATTCAATTATGTTAGAGAGTAGTCATTTTTTCTGTGAAGCATGCCAAACTCATCTATAAACTCGAAAGTACAAAAGCTTTCCATATGATGTTTATATTTCTTTTTTCTTTTAATAGGGATAGTAAATTTATTACAAAAACTACCCACACGGTTTAACTTAATTACAAAAAATCCATTTGCAGTAATATTTTTTAAAGTGTTACAAACTCCCTTGAGGTTTCTATTCTTTTCGATTCTACTTCTCAGTTTAAGACGTTCGATTTGCAATCAATTATATGTGAACTTAAATTGCATTAGTTGACGTAGAACAAACAATTTGGCGCATTGATATTTATTCTTGGGTTAATTGCTATTTACTAACTTCTATTTATCATTAATTGTTAAATAATGTAATGAAAAATATTTTATACCATTTAGTCAAATATATCCTATTTAATTAAAATAACAATTTAAATTTTCAAAACTACTCCCACACCTAAAAAATTAATAATAATTGATGCGACCAAAAAGATTGGTTCACCAAGAAAAGAGAGTGCTAACCCTAAATATATGCTAGGCGACCTGATAGTCCTCCAAAAAGTTTCTGACGACCTGATCAACCTGCAAAACAGAACTTAAGCCGAACAGCCCCGCCGTACACTACAAAAAAATAGCAGTTTTACGAGGGAAAAACCGAGGGAAATTAAATCCCTCGAAAATTTCCGAGGGAATACCAAAGGATCTTATAATCCCTCGGTTTTTTCCGAGGGAACAAGGGTCCCTCGGAAATTCCTTCGGGAATACTGGCGCCAAAGTATGCCGCCACAATTTTCGAAGAACAAACCGACGGATGGCCAACGGGACTGTTTTCGAGGGAATAATTCCCTCGGAATTCCGAGGGAATTCAAATTCCCTCGTAACAGTTTTTATTTTTTTTAAATATTAATTAACATTTCGAGGGAATCAAATCTCCCTCGGAATAATTCCGAGGGTTTAGGTGTTTCCTCGGAATAATTTCGAGGGAAATTAGATTCCCTCGTAATATTAATTAATATTTTAAAAAATCCCAAAAAAATAAAAATAAAATCGAAAAAAATAATAAAGAAATAGGATTTATTTCCGAGACGTCAAGACGCACCCCTCCCCGCCCCGATCGTAATTGTTTGAGTTTTGATTCTATTTTTTACTATTTTTTCTAAATTTTTTCGGGTTTTTCTATTCTATTTATCAAAAAAAAAATCGAAAAAATAGAAAAAAAAATAGAAAAATCATAAAAACGAAACCGATCCTATCATCTTAGGCACGTGGGTCTATGGGACCCCAAATTCGATCGAAGAATACCAACGACCACGTGCGTGTCCACACGTGTCGTGGGATTCGACCAACAACAAGATACGATCGATCGATGAACTTCTTCAGTGGGAAACGCAAAACGACGTAGCGTCGTGATTTTTCCATATTGGATGAGGGGTGCGTCTCGGCGTCGTGGAACCACGGGCGTCGGACGTCGATTGTTCCGCACTCGTTTTCTAATTTTTTTCGATTTTAGATGAATAATGGAAAAAACCCCCGAAAGAATAGAAAAAAATAGTAAAAAATAGTAAGAAGACCCGAGAAATTACGACCGGGGCGGGGAGGGGTGCGCCTCGACGACCCGCAAATAAACCCTATTTTTTTTCTAATTTTTTCTAATTTTTCGATTTTTGTTTATTTTTTGAAACATTCCGAGGGAATCAAAATTCCCTCGGAATTCCGAGGGATTTTTGAAAGAATCCCTCGGAATGTTTCAAAAAATAAAAAAAATCGTAAAAAATAGAAAAAAATAGAAAAATCGCAAAAACGAAATCGATCCTATTATCTTAGGCACGTGGGGTAGTTTTGACCCCAAATTCGATCGAAGAATACCAACGAGCACGTGCGTGTCCACACGTGTCGTGGGATTCGACCAACAACAAGATACGATCGATCGATGAACTCCTTCGGTTGGAAATGCGAAGCGACGTAGCGTCGTGATTTTTCCATATTGGAGGAGGGGTGCGTATCGGTGTCGTGGAACCACGGGCGTCGGACGTCGATCGTTTAGGACGTGTTTTCTATTTTTTTTCGATTTTAAATAAAAAAAAACCCAAAAGAATAGAAGTATTAGTAAAAAATAGTAAGAAGACCCGAAAAATTACGACCGGGGCGGGGAGGGGTGCGCCTCGGCGTCACGGAAATAAACCCTATTTTTTCTATTTATTTTGATTTTTTTATTTTTTTTAAATTATTTTAAATCCGAGGGAATGAAAAATCCCTCAAAATTCCGAGGGAATTGAATTTCCCTCGGAATGAGACCGAGGGACATAGTATTCCCTCGGAATTAAAATAATTATTTTAAAAAAAATATTTTAATAACCGAGGAAAATTGAATTCCCTCGGTTTTCCGAGGGATTATTTCCCTCGGAATTGTTGCCCTAATTAAAACAGCGGACCGCTGTTTCTCACATCTGCGAAGACASAAAGAAAAAGAAAGCAGAAGAAAGAAGAAGAAAGAAGAGAAAGAAAAAGAAAGAAGAAGTTTGTCGCCCGCCAAGCTCACCTCGCCGCCGCCCGCCAAGCCCTGGGCCGTCCGTCCACAGCCCGCCACCCCAGCCGCACGCGTTCGCTCGCCGCCCGCCCGTCGCAGTAGCCGTCCGCCGGGCTCGCCGTCCGCCGTTCGCCGCAGAAGCTGCTCGCCGCCGTACGCCCCCAACAGCCCCCGTAAGTTTCAGTTTTTATTTTTTATTTTTGTATATTAATTTTTAATTAGGGTTTAAGTTTAAGTTTTAGTTTTCAATTAGGGTTTTAATTTAGGTTTTATGGTTAATTTTAGAATTAGGGTTTAATTTAGGGTTAGTTTTAGAATTAATTTTAGGGTTAATTTATAATTAGGGTTAGTTTTAGGGTTCAATTTGAGAATGATTAATTAATTAGGGTTCAATTTAGGAATAATCACTAAATTAGGGGCCAATTTAGGAATAATTACATAATTAGGGTTCAATTTAGAATAATCAATTAATTAGGGGCCAATTTAGTAATAATTACATAATTAGGGTTCAATTTAGGAATAATCAATTAATTAGGGTTCAATTTAGTAATAATTACATAATTAGGGTTCAATTTAGGAATAATCAATTAATTAGGGTTCAATTTAGTAATAATCAATTAATTAGGGGCCAATTTAGTAATAATTACATAATTAGGGTTCAATTTAGGAATAATCAATTAATTAGGGTTCAATTTAATAATAATTAAATAATTAGGGTTCAATTTAGTAATAATTACATAATTAGGGTTCAATTTAGGAATAATCAATTAATTGGGGTTTATTCACCCATTATATTGTATATATATTGTTCATGCATGGGAGGCCGTGGTGATCGGCCGAAATTTAAAATAAATTTGTATATATATTGTTCATGCATGGGAGGTCGTGGTGATCGGCCGGGGTTTAATTTTGTTTATATATAATATTGTCATTGGTGTTGTTGGTTGTATACTGTCGGATGTTGACGTGGTTTACGGCGCCGGCCGGGAGGTTTTGTCCCTCCAATAGCGGGTTTTCAAAATTTATTTTTAAAAACGTGATAGGGTGTCTCGGGATTTTATTTAAGTTTTCAAGATATTTTTAGAAAAATGTGACGGTGGTAATTGCTTATTTGGAACCTTGGCGAAGTGACGCGATGAACATAAATCACTTGTTTTAGAATTAATATCATATAGAAAAAATTGAAACGAAGTTTCGAATTATTCCAATTTTCCTTAGACCCGTTTGAGATTTAGTATCAAATATAGAGTTTGATACTAAATTTCGAATTGTCCCATTTTTGGACAGTTTGAGAATGTGACTTGTAGTATGGTTATCTTATGTGTATGTTTTTTTTCTTTAGTTTTGAAATTTCGGTTTCTGCATCTCCCTGATTGTTCTCGGGTGCACTGAAATATACGTGCACTACGAGAACTGGGGGGAGATGCTGCCGAAATTTTGAATCTAAGAAAAACACATATGTTAAGATAATACATATTACTAAAATATCATGTTCTTGAATGGGATAGAAGCCTTACCAATTATAACTCGAATTCCCCATTCTTCTCGTAATGCTGCCGAAATCTTGCCACATTCTTTAATTCTAGACACGCTTGATACTCAAAAATCTTAGGATGGTAAATGATCGTAGTTGGATATACAAACGGAATATTTCCGGATTCCTTGAACACGCTTAAGACTCAAAAATCTGACAATGGTATAATATTAGGATGAGCTCCGATCGTAGTTGGATGTACGAGCGAATCGAAGACGGCTATTTATCCTCAAAATTCACGGATGGACTTGAGAGTTTTATTGAATTTGCGCAAGCGAATTCCTCTCATAAGGACGGACAGAGACTGAAATGTCCTTGTAATCGTAGCAGATGTAGGAATAGAATCTACCTGGACGTCGATGAGATTAAGTACCACCTGGCGTAACATGGGTTCATGCCGAATTACTATAGATGGATTTACCACGGAGAAACCCAGCTCGCCACCTCTGGACATCATCAAGATTTTCATGCTGGAGGACCCTCTCACATCCCTTATGAAGAATCACCAAACGCGTACATTAATATGGTTCAAGATGCAGCTGGTTCCGATTTTGACATGGTGACCGATGTGGAAGAGTAGCCGAACGCTGAGGCTCAAAAATTTTACGACATGTTGAAAGCCGAAAATCAGCCATTGTATCCGGGGTGCGAAGCACATACATAGTTGTCATTAGTTTCCCGTCTCATGAATTTGAAATCAGAGAATCACATGTCTCAAAAGTGTTATGATCAATTGAGTGAATTAACCAAGGAGATTGTACCGAAAGACAATCTCGTACCCGATAACTTCTACAACAGTAAAAAGTTGTTAAGGGGTATGGGCTTACCGGTCGAAAAGATAGACTGTTGCAAGAATAATTGTATGATCTACTGGGGAGACGATTCTGGTTTGACAAGTTGCAAATTCTGCAATGAACCTCGGTTTAAACCTGTTCCTCACGGAAAAACAAAACGACTGAAGGCTCGTGTCGCGTACAAGAAGATGTACTATTTTCCATTAACTCCTCGTCTGCAGAGGTTGTATACATCTAATACCACAGCGAAAGATATGAGATGGCATGCTGAACACGTGGTTGAAGACAATGTTATGCGACATCCATCCGACTCAAAAGTTTGGAAACATTTCAACGACACTAATCCAAACTTTGCGGCTGAAAGTCGAAACGTGAGATTGGGTCTTTGTACAGACGGTTTTCAACCATTTGGAAGCTTTGGATCACAATATTCATCGTGGCCCGTCATAATCACACCCTACAACTTGCCTCCTTGGATGTGCATGAAAGAACAGTTCATGTTCCTGACCGTTCTCATACCAGGGCCAAAGAATCCAAAAGACAAACTTGATGTGTTTCTGCAATCCCTAATCCATGAATTGAATCAGTTGTGGACGGTTGGGGCTCCCTCGTACGATATAGTTAAGAAATAAAATCTTCAATTGCAAGCAGCCCTTATGTGGACAATCAGTGATTTCCCTGTGTATTCTATGTTGTCCGGATGGAGTACGGCCGGTCAAAAAGCTTGTCCTTACTGCATGGAACGGTCGGACGCCTTCACTCTTAAGTGCAGTGGGAAGCAATCGTGGTTCGACAATCACCGAAAATTCTTTGAGCATGATCACCATTTTTGAAAAGATAAATGACGATTTCAAAAAAGAAGATCTGTCGAGACTCCATCGCCGGAAGTGCGCAGTGGTATATAAGTTTTGGTAGAAATAGAAAGATTGGAGCTTCTGAAAGTCACTGAACTGGATGCAGCACAAGTTAACGCGCAAATATCCTGAACGTCTGGTTGGAGAAAATGAAGCATTTTTTGGGATCTGCCATATTGGAGGACAAGTAAAATATAAAAAAAAATTAAAATCGAGGGATTTTCCCTCGGTAATCCCTCGGAAAAGTAAAATAAAAAAAAAATAAAAACAAACCGAGGGAAAAGTATTCCCTCGGATATTTGCTATTTCCGAGGGAAATATATCCCTCGAAAGTCCTAGGGAATACGAGTCCCTCGGAATTCCGAGGGATATGTTTCCCTCGTAAATAATAAATATCCGAGAGAATATTTTTCCTCGGAAGTCCCTCGGAAAACCGAGGGATTGCGCGGGAGAGTTTCCGAGGGAACATATCCCTCGAATTCATTTTTCCGAGGGATTTTTTCCCTCGGAACAAAATTCTGAGGACGCTTTTTTCGAGGGAATTTTTCCCTCGACTTTTCTTGAATACCGAGGGAAAATTCCCTCGAAATTTTGCCTTTTTTTTGTAGTGGTAGGCCCTCCGATACTTAAGTCAGATATTGTTTTAGAGTGATATTGAAGAGCTCAAATGTAGGATATAATCAACTTAAAGTAGAAGTGAGGCCTATATCCTCTTTGTATAGACAAGAGTCAAGAGACGTGTTTCCAATCTAGGGTTCCCGTCTCCTGTATAAGAGCTCGCCTCTCTTTTTCCCCATAAAATCCGTAAAGAAGAGCTCCATAATCCATGATAATTGAAGGTGAAAGAATTATTCCACATGAAATTGTGAGTTCTGTGGTCCATGAGAATTGAAGTTGAAGTGATGAAATAAGGGCCTAAATCCCCCATTTATAAGATTATTTAGACTTCTCCACCAACTAATAGAATAACTTCACAATGTGGGATTAAATCTCCTAATTGTATCCAATCTCCATAATTAGGAAATATTATAATATTAGGATTCTTACTTTTCATAATTTTATAATAATCATAAAAAACTTATTAACATATATGCCGAGACCTAGAACCTTCTACCTGTTTCGTTACTTACGTACCATATATAGTCGAGTCGATTTTTGATGTTGTACCAATAATAATAATAATAATAATAATAATGGCGTATGTAATTTTGCTCCACATATAATGAGTAGTATGAAATTATACTTGGTGCAACATGTAATTTAGTTTTGAAGATATTGTGCAGTATGAAATTATCTTGTGCAATTTAATATAAATCCTGGCAGTCCAATCTAACATTTTGAAAAGAAAAAAAATTGCATAATGTAGTTTGTAATCTGGTAGGGTTAGTATGTAATTTGATAATATTAGTATGAACTTTAAAATTTAATAGTATTTTTATTGATTTTTTGAATTTTAGTAGAGTTATGGATTTGATAATGGTAATATGAATTTTAAAATATAATAGTATGTAATTTGAACATAGTAGTATGAATTTTAAAATATAATAGAATGAAATATTATTGATTTTGTGAAATTCTAGTATAAAACCCACAATATCATGTTTGAATTTCATATAGAGTATAGAATTGAGATTTAAAAACATAAAATTGTGAAAAAAGGTTGTATTTTTGTGTGACATATTGCATAAAATAATTACATGATATAGTATGAAATCTCACGGTATAGTGTGAAAATTTTCCTATAATGATTAAAAGTATAAAACTTAGTAGTATGGAATCCCGACTGTATACAATATAAGTATGAAATATTGCATTATGAAAATGCACACTGTAGTATGAAATTTGCTATTAACGGGTGGTGACAATGATAGGGAATTTCATGTAATAGTATGAAATTTGGTTGTATTAAATGTTTTTTTAATAATTTGGGTCAAGTGGTTGGAAAGTAGAAGATAAATCTCAAATAACTTGAGAGGTTTAAGGTTCGAACCCTTGTCAACACCCTTATAAACTTGGTTGTATTATATGTTGAATAAAGAAAAAATAAAATTGAAAGAAAAAAAAGGAAATCATTAATAAGGGTAAAGTAGTATTCTTATGAAATAGTTTAGTGGGAAGTTAATATTTTCAATAGAGTATTTGAGATAAAATATTTATCTAATGAATTATACGGGAATTACCTTTTTTACTTATCTTTAATGTCTGTGAAGCCAGTGCGAGGTGGACCCCTCTGCTCAATTCCCTTTACATCTTTAGAAATTATATCTATCACCATTAGCAAGATTAACGCAGCACAAACCATTATATGTATTTTATTCTTCTCACCATATTGTTGCTGGAACATATAGTAACAATGAAAGTTAATATTTTGGTTATTAGGTTTCGTACGACAAGTAGATGCTATGAAAAGTTAAAAATGGCTATAAACTTACACAAGTCAATGATACTTCGTGCGTGTAACTCTTGAGCGGAACCCTCCCGAGAACAAGATCGTCGACTTAGATGATGCCTTCGTCATTGCCAAAGGGTAAATTTTGGGGCTTCCGATCGCAATCTACCCATGGTCGTGAAATCCATGCACTTCAAATGTGTGAGTTTAATCGATGAAATTTGTGGAGTAATTTTGCGGGAAGATATACATGAGTTTGCAGAAAACCCCTAAAATTTGCTAGTCAACTTAATTCTCAAGATAAAGGGCAATTGAGTCTATGGAATACACGTGTCAATTGAGAAGACTGCTACATTTAACTCCCTTTCTTTTTATATCACTAGCGTAAGATCCGTGTGCTACAGGAATTTAGAAAAATAAATTACGAGTTCGATAAGTTCTTTTCCTCCAAAACAACAACTTTTATAGTTGAAGAGAATGTTAGACAATAAAGCTGCAAAATTAATAGTATCAAACGGAAGTACATTCATTATGAATAAAAGAAAAAAGAATTTTTGGGGTGTTGTGATTCCTAGCAGTCTCAGTGTATATGTCGTGATCCAACAGAACCATAGCGACCTAGAATCACAACCGCTACACAACCCTATCACGATGGCCCTTTTTCAGTACACCTGTCATGAACTAAGGTAGCGGTAGCGATGCGGGTCGCGACGCACACAGAAAATTCTTAAAAAATGAGAAAAAAGTAAAATTTTCTTTTCTTTACTCTCTCTTACAAAAGCCGAAAAAGAAAATTCTTGTTGCAAAAATCTCACCAAAACTTGTCCAATAATTGCATTCCTTATCATTCACGTACATCTATTAGATATCTTCTTCATTCAATTCCAAGAACAAGATGAGGTTTCTCAAAATTTCAAACTAGGGTTCTTATTTGGGAATTTTTGAAATTTGTCAATTGATATGAGAACTCTTGCTATATCTTTGTTCTTAATGCTAATTTATGATATAATAGTTGAAACTTGGTTGGGATTGATATTGGGTACTAGAGGTTTTGAATATAGATTTGTTTGTTCTTGGAGGAATTTCATCTGACACTTGGTATACATGCTTAGTTTTTGAGTTAACTGGAATTCCCCCTGACATAACAACCTTTGTTTTGCTGAATGTGGGGGATATTGTTCATATGATTATCTTAGGACTTTCACTATTCACATTTGAGTTATCATATTGATATGTCGAGGCTGATGATTAATAAGCCCGTTGTTATAATGTGCGTGTTGGTTTTGAAACTTGAATGTTATTGTATAAGCATAGAATAAGGTGATTGCCATATTAACATGAGTCTTATTTTTAGATCATGGATTCAAGACGTGGATCAAACTGACGAGGTGCCACCATTCCCACCACTAAAACAAGAAGGATGTCGATCCTCCATGCATGCAAACGCTTGGCATCGAGAAGGGTGTTGATCGAATTTTTAATCGAATTGGTTGGAGTGAATTATTAATGAGAGGAAATGACCAACATAATGGCGTATGATGCTTAAGTTTTTAAGAACCCTAAAACTCTAGAGAAATGAAAAAAACAACAAAAGATCCGCAGTCAATCACTTTCCAGTTGGGAAATAACAATCATAATATCACTGTAGACGAGCTAAATCCTCTTTTTGATATTCCTCACTACAAAAAAACAGGAAATTTTCGAGGGATTTTCTGAGGGAAAACCGAGGGAAATAAAAATCCCTCGATTTTTTTCGAGGGAAAGGATTTCCCTCGGAAAATAGGGCACCAAATGTTCCCGCCATAATTACCGAACGACAAACCGAGGGATGACCGACGGATGGTTTTCCGAGGGAAGAAGTCCCTCGGAAAACCGAGGGATATTTGTGTCCCTCGGTTTTATTTATTAATTTTTTTTTAAAAATTAATTAAATTTTCGAGGGAATACAATTTCCCTCGTAATCATTCCGAGGGATCACGGATTCCCTCGGAATTATTTCGAGGGAAATTGTATTCCCTCGGAAATTTAATTAATTTTTTAAAAAAATTAAAAATAATTAAAATCGTAAAAAATAGAAAAAAATAATAAAAAATAAGATTTATTTCCGGGACGCTTAGGCGCACCCCTCCCCGTCCCGGTCATAATTTTTTGGGTTTTGTTTCTATTTTTTACTATTTTTTTTTTCTATTTTGTTATTTAACAAATAGGCATGGTAATTTTATATGCTTCTCCTCACCGTCCGTACAAGTTTGAACTCTTCTCTCTCCTCAAAACTGCTTCTCCACCAATCACCTCAACGTAAGTTTGTATGCTTTCATTTTCGGTACAATATTATTGCAACTATAGTCTAACAGCTATAGGGTTAAATTATTATTATTAGTCATGTGAAAATCACAAATTGCCAAAAAATAAAAAACAGAATAGCATAATTTTGTATATAAATAAATAAATTTTATTTTAGCCTCTTAAATTATTAAAGATCGATTTTGCTTATAATGGAATTCTAAAAAAAACCGAAAAAATAGGAAAAAATTAGTAAAAAATAGAAACAAAACTCGAGAAATTACGACCGGGGCGGGGAGGGGTGCGCCTCGGCGACCCAGAAATAAACCCCATTTTTTATAATTCTTTTCGATTTATTTCGATTTTTTTTTTATTTTTTGACATTTCCGAGGGAATTCTTAATCCCTCGGAATTCCGAGGGATTATGGATTCCCTCGAAAATGTCAAAAATAAAAAAAAAAATCGAAATAAATCGAAAAAAATATAAAAATCATAAAAACGAAATCGATCCTATCATCTTAGGCACGTGGGGTGGTTTTGACCCCAAATTCGATCGTAAAATACCAACGAGCACGTGCTTGCCCTCACGTGTCGTGGGGTTCGACCAACAACGAGATACGATTGATCGATGAACTCCTTCGATTGGAAACGTGAAGCGACGTAGCGTTGTGATTTTACGATATTGGAGGAGGTGTGCGTCTCGGCGTCGTGGAAACGTGAAGCGACGTAGCGTTGTGATTTTACGATATTGGAGGAGGTGTGCGTCTCGGCGTCGTGGAACCACGGGGTCGGGCGTCGATCGTTTAGTGCGCGTTTTCTATTTTTTTTCGATTAAAAAAAATTGAAAGAAAGCCCCAAAAAATAGAAGAATTAGTAAATAATAAAAACGAA
>BMAC01000185.1:359087-378470 GCA_014905375.1 Phtheirospermum japonicum
GTGGGGTGAGTGGGGTCCATGATGAAAATGCTCTGACGAATATATAGCTTTTATAGAGTATACAAAGGTTATGAAGATGAACAATCCTGACCCCCTCACCATAATTCTGTGAGTTCAGGCCAAGCCAAACCACTCTTCGTTTCCAAATTTGTTACTACATAGTACAAAACAAGTCCCCATTTGGTTTTAATATCCAAATGGGATCCAAAACCTCTTCTTGTTTGTAAAAAAAAAAAGCAAGTGGATGAGTTATCTAATGTCGTTTCTCCTCCATTAGTTGATACTTRAAGGAGGCTTYACCTGAAATGAAAGAACAAAAATGGATCCATGAAGGTTTAATTACTGAATRGCTTCCCAARGGCATGTTCCGGGTTCGATTAGATAATCAAGATCTGATTCTAGGTTATGTTTCAGGAAAGATCCGGCGTAGTTTTATACGGATACTGCCGGGAGATAAAGTAAAAATTGAAGTAAGTCGTTGCCAATCATCTATTAAGAAAAATTAATAAGCTTAATAAAAAAGAAGAAAAAGAAATAATAGTAACGTGGTCCCGTGCATCTACCATTATACCCACAATGATCGGCCATACGATTGCCGTTCATAATGGTAAGGAGCGTTTGCCTATTTATATAACAGATCGTCTGGTAGGTCACAAATTAGGAGAATTTGTACCTACTTTAAATTTCCGAGGACATGCAAAAAGTGATAATAGATCTCGTCGTTAATCTTATTTTAAAAAACATATAGATAGGTACTTAATGATTCATTACTAGGAGAGAAACCTTATGTTTATGCTAAGAAAGAGAAAAAAAAAACAGAAGTATACGCTTTAGGCCGACATATATCTCTATCCGCTGACAAAGCAAGAAGAGTAATTGATCAAATTCGCGGATGTTCTTATGAAGAAACACTAGTTATCGCAATTTTAGTTATATGAATAGTGGATCTATGAGTGAAGATTCCTTATACAATCATTACATGTATGATACTCAATCTAGTTGGAATAATCACATTACTAGTTGCATTGACAGTTATCTTCAGTCTCAAATRTGCGTTGATACGTCCATTGTAAGTGATAGTAGTGACAGTTACATTTCCGAGTGCGTTTTTGATAAAGGTAGAACTAGTAGTGAAAGCGAGGGGTCCAGTATACAAACCCCCGCGAAGAGTGGTGATTTCACTCTAACAGAAAGCTCTAACGATCTCGATGCAACTCACAAATACAAGCATTTGTGGGTTCAATGCGAAAATTGTTATGGATTAAATTATAAGAAATTTCCCGGTCTGTCATTATACCTCTCGAGGTCGAAAGAATTACAATCCCCATCCCACCTAAAATTCTAGGAATTCGTTGAGAGTTAGAATAGATTCGTAGACCGGGTCGACTGATCCGTTTTAATTTAAAAAATTTTTATAGGGTCTTCTCCTATTCCTTCTATGTCGCAGGGTTAAAACCGAAAAATAGTTATTTTTTTCTCGATGTTTTCTGACGTTTTCGATAAAACCTTCTCGGAAAAGTATTTTAACAATATTTTCGGTAATATTAGTAGATGCTACGCGAACAACTCTTTTTCTATCCATATCAGCATTTCGTATAGAGGTTATTATCTCAGCAATAGTGTCTCTAGCCATGATAAAATAAAATTATTGGTGCCTCAAAATTGGATATGATCAACATGTTTTTCTTGTTTTTATTGGTTTATGAATATGAATTTTTCAAGATATATGCGTGAGACACAATCTACGAATTAATCTAGTTCTTAATCTATTTCTAGTTTACCTTGAACATGTATATTACACTGTGCATTACATATAAGATTGAATTAGTTGATTTTATTTTATATATTTTACCATTTGAGCATTTACTTAAAACAAAAATCTCTCTAGGATAGAATGTTTATATTATTGGTGCAAGTGAGGATTTATTATATTTCTTGATTTGAGAATTTAGGAGCCTATTATCCGAGTTGGGGATTGATAGCAAACTCTTTGAACTTGTAAACCTTTATAAATTTATGTTTGTTGTGTTTATTAAACATAACCGATGAGTTCATAGCCATATAATAATTGTTTATGTCTTGAGAGTATCTTCATGAATTTTTAAAAACATTAGCTTTAGTCCTGGTTGAGACCTTATTGCATGTGAATTGTGAAAATGATCTTAGGTAATTTTTGAAAACCTTTTAGCCTTATACAAATAAATCTACCTCAAACAAAACAATCTCTAATAAACACCTTTGAGCTTTTTTTTTTTATAAGTCGCGAAACTATTATTAAAAAGAAAGAAATCGTTCATACAAACAAAGATCACGACGTCTATTTCCTGACTAGAGGCATCTGTTTGGGCCTCATTAAAACCTCTCGAGGTAAACCCATCCTTGTGGGAGAAACCCTCGTAGAGGAAAGAGTACTCTCCCCATGCCAGTAGTAGAAGGAATAGGACAAAGCGATAAAAAATGCTAAGAGCCACAAGCCGACTAAGTGTAGAAATAAGCTACAACAAGCAGATCGTGATCTGTAAAGCAGCAATACCATGGTTCTCTGCCGAACTGAGATTAAACTACCATCAAAGTGGCTGAACTCAAGATCTTGATGAACGGAACACCGTTTTACCCAAAATATCATCGTTCAGCAGATCTAGGAGGAACGCCGGAGGCGATGTAAACCAGTAGTAATGGGGAGAATCGGATTTGGATAGCGCATCAGCAGCACAACTGCCTTCTCGATAAACATGCGAAACCATGAAATCGATCGAGGTAGTGATAAAAAGAATCTGACGCTAACAAGCTAGGAAGCGCCAAATGACATCTAGGCTACGCTTTACCAACAACTCCATCACATAAGTCGAGTCGGATTCCAGCCAAATCCGTCTCTAGCCTCTCTGATCAGCCTCCTCAACCACAATAATCGTGGCCTCCAACTCTGCCTCAAAGGCGAAACCCTGGCCAAGCGATCTTGAAAAGCCGCCTTTTACAAAGCCCCGACACGTGTAGAAAATTCCGCCTTCAACGCAATCTCTAGGACAACCTAGAGCACTACTGATCGAAGATTTCTTAGCACTCTAAGAAATCGTCTCCGCAATAGTACGGAGTCAATTGTAGAGCGGTAAGGTTTTCTCGAGTCGTGTCTCTCGAGGATAMATGTTATCGGCGGTCGGTGTTTTTTACTTACTCTCTTATTAATCTTAGTTACACTAATCTACACTAGGAAAGTATTAAGTCATTGGTTTGGTTTGAGTTTTATGCTAAAGCTTGAATTGAAATGAAGACTTGAAAATTTACTAAATAAAGCATGAAAATGGAAATGAAAGCTTGCTTGAAATTAACTAATTTTAATGACATAAATGGAATCTACTTAACAACCCTACATAAATTAAAATCTACTAAACTAAGAAAGCTTGCAAATTTCAAAGGTAAAGTGGAGGGAAAAACAAAGCTTGAAATTGAAAGAGTCAGAGAGCATTAAATGTAATGAAGTCAAAGTTATCAAAGAGGAAAGTCCCATATGTCTTTTGAAAACCTAAGTGTTGTTTAGCTAAAAAGAGTAAAAAGCTTCAAGATGCTACGATGGAGTTTTTCAAGAACAAGAGCAAACTAAAATATAAAAAGAGAAATTGAAGAACAATGAAAAGAAAACAACATAAACCAAAGCCTAATAACCAACACAACAACAAGAACCATCAATCAATAATAACACATAAGAGTAAAGGGAAAGACTGCTACCAATTTGCATTGAACACCAAAAGCTTCAAGTCTAGATTACAACCTTCAAAAGCAAATTTAAACTTCAACATAACTAAGATCCAAAAATGAAGGAGGTGTCACCCTCTCAAACACTTGCTTAAGAACAACTAACTAACTACTAACTAAAAACTAACTAACTAAGATAAACTAAACTAGGGATTATAAATAGGTTTCTTGAGCAATGGAAATGAAAAAGGAGCTTGGAGGAGATGGAACAAGTCCAAAACCACCAAGGAGGGGATAAGGTTGGTAGAGAGAAGGGCTGGGCTATTTATACAAAAAATATAGGGGCAAAATCGTCAAAATGGGTCAAAACCCACAAAAATTCCTGCATTTCAGTCGATCGACTGAAAGCTATCGATCGACTGATTCGTCTTCAAATGCCAAACACACTGTCTCGCAGTCGATAATGCATGGTTCATTCGATCGACTGACATGGCTGCTCCTGGCTCGGTTTTTCTCGTTTCCGCTCTAGCCGTCCACCGGTTGTTGTTCCTTGCATGCGCTATATTCCCTTGATTGTCCATTCCAATATGAGACGAGTGGGATGCCTCCAAATTTGAACGGTCCCCGCTTGGTCATCCTACGGCCAAAAGTACGAAAAAGGGTGAAAACCTACGAAAACATCACGAAAAACCACACAAATGATATAAAAACTTAAAACTAGCAAAATAGGCTAAAACGACTCCTAATATCCATAAATGCAAGCAAAACACATGCAAACGCGACAAAAAAAGGGTACAAAATGCGTACAAAAAGGTACAAATCAACCACCCCACACTTAGAATGATTGCTTGCCCTCAAGCAATACTAATCTAGAATTACAAAACTACCCCCGGATGACCCTAAACTAATGCACAAAACTTAATTCGAGACGTCGTATGCTACAATGCTTGTTAGCTTGGCTAAAAGGACGACAATGATGCGTTGACAAAGAAAGTTTAGATGGGCTCCCGAAACCTAAAAGTACTAGGTAACCCTTCAAGTCGGTCCCCTCATCCTTGCCCTGGCTAACGTCTATCCCCGGTCGAACCGTTAATTCAAACAAACTCACAAGGGCACTCATCCAACACCTATTGACAATCAAACCCAAGCACCACTCGGAGCACCTCTTGAGTGATCACTCGCTCGATCCCCCCGATTCTAAAAGTGAATTCCGAGGCCACCTGGCCTCGGTAGGTGGTGAGAAACTCGAGCATCAGCTCCCGGTAAGCTGGTGCTCGAAGGGAGGCGAGTTGGCAGCCGCTCAATGCATCGGCGTAGTGGAGCAGCCGTGCCCTAAATCCCTGGGATAGACCTTAGCCGGGGCAAGGACGAGGGGACCGACTTGAAGGGTTACCTAGTACTTTTAGGTTTCAGGAGCATATCTAAAATTTCTTTGTCAACGCATCATTGTCGTCCTTTTAGTCAAGCTAAAAAGAATTGTAGCATACGAAGTCTCGAATTAGGTTTTGTGCATTAGTTTAGGATCATCCGGAGTTAATTTCGTAATTCTAGATTTGTACTGCTTGAGGGTAAGCAATCATTCTAACTGTGGGGTGGTTGATTTGTACCTTTTTGTACGCATTTTTGTACCCTTTTTGTGTCGCATTTGGATGTGTTTTTCTTGCATTTATGGATATTAGGAGTCATTTTGGCCTATTTTGCTATTTTATATTTTTGTATCATTTGCGCGGTTTTTCATGATGTTTTTGTAGGTTTTCACTCTTTTTCATACTTTTGTCCGTAGGATGACCAAGCGGGGCCCGCGCATGTTTGGAGACATCCCACTGGACTCAGATTGGAATGGACAAGCAAGTGAATATAGCTCATGAAAGGAACGACAACCGGCGGGCGCATAGAGTGGAAATGAGAAAAACCGAGTCGGGAGAAGCCATGTGAGTCGATCGACTGAACCATGTATTATCGACTACGAGACAGTGTGTTTGGCATTTGAAGACAAAGCAGTCGATCGACTGACATGACTGCTCCCGGCTCGGTTTTTCTTGTTTCCGCTCTAGCCGTCCACCGATTGTCGTTCCTTGCATGCGCTATATTCCATTGCTTGTCCATTCCAATCCGAGTAGAGTGGGATGCCTCGAAATGTTCGCGGGCCCCGCTTGGTCATCCTACGGCCAAAAGTACAAAAAAGAGCGAAAACCTACGAAAACATCATGAAAAGCTGCGCAAATGATACAAAAACCTAAAACTAGCAAAATAGGCCAAAACGACTCCTAATATAAATAAATGAAAGCAAAACACATGCAAACGCGACACAAAAAGGGTACAAATATGCGTATAAAAAAGGTACAAATCAACTGCCATCAGTATTCACCTTAATCCAGCCAGGTGAAGGGGGCAACCAGGACATAAGGGTAAGGATGGGCGGAGGCACGGGCCTACCACGAAAACCCAATTTGAACAAACAAATCTGGTCTGTAACAGTGTTTGCCATCGTGCCGTCATCAAGAGCAGAAGACTCCCGAATAAGTGAATGGATGAGGATGAGTGCCTCCGTGGTGGAAGGTTGAACTCCATTATGGACGAAATTGCACTGGAGGTGCCAGATCGTCCATACCGTTGATATGAAAGCCGCTTTCCAAAGGAAAAGTACCTGCGCACTAAAATGACAATCAATAGCAAAAACACAAAAATGAGTGAAACCACCTGAAAGGGGGCGCTGGATGTTGAAAGCATCCTCAATCCAGCCCCAAATGTGACGCACAAACTAACATTCTGTAAGAATATGATCAACCGTCTCAGAACTCGCGAAGTAAAAGCAACATAAGGAAGGACCAATGAACCCCCGCCCGCGGATCACGTCGAAGACGCCAAGCCAATTGAAGATCGCCTTCTAAATAGTGATTGATCGCCGAGCTGGAATAATGGGCGGCCGTTGTGGTGAGAGTTCCGGTGGTGGTTATCATAGAGAAAGCTCCGGTGGGGATGCTTGTTGTTGTGAGTACGACCAGGGTGGCTGCAACGATGGAGTGTTGGTCGGCCGGGGCAACAGAAGTGGCAAGGAGGAGAGTTGAAGGGGAAACTCCATGGGCGGCGGTTGCATGGAGATTGCCGGCGATGGCTGCTGCCCTGCAAACTCCGGTGGGATTGCGAGGGGGTGTTGCTGGGGATACGCCTGACAAGACGATGGAGTTCCGGTGGGGATTCAACTTGGTCGCTGCATATGTTGCATGCTATTATGAGTAGCTGCATGGGGAGAAAAAGAGGGGACAACCGTGAGGGTCTGTGTAATCGCCTGCAAGGAGGGAGCAATTGGCCGACGGGAGTTTGACGAGGTCTAAGGAGAAGTTTGGGATGTTTTTTGGTTGCCATGCTTAACAATATATCATCTTCTTCATGCAGATTTGTTGCAGAAACCTTTTTATTTTTTTTTATTCTTAAGAAACCAAACCTTGTTGTTCAAAAGATCCAATCTTCAAAATAATCCCAGCAGTGAAGATCCAAAAAAATGAAATATGTTTAAATGATTCAAGCATGAAGATTACAATTCATGCAAGAATTTTAGAGAGAGAATTTTTTGAGAGTGCACCCCAAAAAAATGATCTTGACCCAAGCTGTATACTATTTTTTGTTAGCCACATAATTATAAGTTTATTGCACACTATTGTGAAAACTGAAGTGTGAGTTGTATGTTGGTAAAATGAAGTTGAAATGATGCAGGGATCTTCTATTAATAAAAGAAAACTATAAAATTAAAATAAACTTTGACAATAATTTTTTTTTCTTTAACCTATATTATAAAGGGCTTTCTCTACATCTTGGGTTTTTAGGTTAACATGAAGCGGTTTTAAAAGTTCCAAGTGTTATAATGTTTAGTGATAAATTTGATATTTCTGTATGTTAGTTCGTACTTAGTCACTTTTATCCAAATATTCTATACTTGACCATAGAGTCTACATTACAACCTTTTGAAAGACCTTTTAGATTCAAAAATCTCGCGCATTTTCCTTTTGCATGATGGAGATCATAGATGAAGGGCAAACTTATAGGGTAAGCAATTCATGAATTGACTTGAGCATATATACATTCTTATACATGAGTGATGGATGATTTAACTTATGTCGTGAGGTCTTGAATAACTCTTTTTATTAATTCGGTAAAACTTGATCGTAGTTTGGAAGATTCATGGTGCTAGAATGTTAGATTACTTTATTTTGTTGAAAGGTTCAAAAATCTTATTTTAAATTATCTCTTTGATTTCTAATTTCCTTAGAGGTTTATTGGTTTAGATACATTGGTAGGGACTACCAATGTTTACGTTTGGGGGAGTTGACAAACATAGTTCTTATGTGCATATTAGAGCTTATCTTGCTAAGTTCTTATTATGAATTATGCATTAACTACTCGTTTTAGCTTTGTTTTATATTATTTGGAAGTTGTTATTTGTTTGTTCATTTAGTAAGATATTTAATCAACTTTTTAATTAATTGGGCTTGAAAAAACAAAGGAGTAAAAGATCAAGAGGATTGGGTTGAAGATCTGAAGTTGGAGTTCGTTAGGATTGGAAACGAGATCGGCCCATGAATATTTCAAGAATTTACATTAAAGAGAGTCGTCGTGACCTAAGGTAGTGGTCGTGACAAAAGGGCTAATTTTTAGGGTTTTTTCATGACCGCTACATAGCCCGTTCTAGAGAGCAATTTCTCAGTTCACCCACCCAGCCTGTGATGAGCCCATAAACATTATAAATGGCTTTACTGTGACTTTAAAGCCAAGATTTGACAAAGTACTATTTGAATAAACTGGGAATTAAGCCAGAGAGTGCCGGGAAGCTATAGAACATCATATAGTGAGGTTGAGAGTGAACTTCAAGAGATTTCTAAGGAGTTTGACAAAGAACGTTAAACACAATGGATCATTTCTGGACTTCTTAGTTAATTCTTCTCTTTTACTTTCAATTTTTCTTATTGATCATGAAGTGTTTGATGAATTATCTTAATAAGGTATTAAATATGTCTAGCTAATCTTCTTAGTATTGCGAGGTTAGAAATAATAAATGTTTGATATTTTGTCAATTTCAATAAATCGAGTATGACCCTTCTATTTTTTGTTTTTGAAATTATTATTTATATCGTAAATGGTTGATAGTCTTTTATGATTGTTTGGTTGTAATCTATCGAATAGAGAGATGAGATTTATTCTTTGGATTTCAAATACAAAACATTGTATTCAACTAGATCGAGAGTTTTGAGATTATATGTGATGTTTCTAAGTCTTTTAAACTTTCTGGAGTCATAAGTACAATTTCAAATAGAGATATTATTTTGTGCTTGTGAGCAAGGGTTTAATCATTTCGAGAGAAAGGTTAAACTATTTATGTGATTAACTTATAATAGGTTGAGTCGAAAAAAATACTTGATGAGTTTAAAAGAGCATTACATCGAATCATTTATTGAACCAAAACCTCAGAATACCACTTCTAATTAATCCTTCTCTACATTGAATTGTGTGTTGAACTATATAATAGTTTTTAGATTATTTTCATGTTTATCGATTGTTTAATGACATAACAAACCCATCTTATCATATGTTTTTATATAAAATTAAATTCTCATAATTATATTACTTCTTAAGTCAAAGTCTTTGGTTCTTGTGGAATACAACCTTACTCGTCGGTATTCTACTTCTACAACGTACACTGGCGGTGTTGAAGTTTTGTTCGTTCACGCAATTCACATCGGTATTCTGAGGTTTTGATTCAATGTAATGTTCTTTTTAACTCATAAAGTATTATTCCCGACTCAATATAGTATAAATTAATCACATAAATAGTTTGACCCTTCTCTCGAAATGATTAAACCGTTAATCACAAGTACAAAACTTTGAGACTTCACATATAATCTCAAACCTCTCGGTCTTGTTGAATATTATATTTTGTGCTTGAAAGCCAAAGAATAAGACTCATCTCTCGATTCGATTTATTACAACCATATAATCATAAAAGATGATGAATCACTTAGATATAAACAATAATTTCATAAAAACAAAAATAATAGAAGGGTTATACTTGAGTTGAAACCAATAAAATATCAAATACTCATTGTTTTTAACCTCTCAATACCACTTCCAATTAAACCTTCTCTACTTTGAATTGTGTATTGAACTTGGCAATCTTATATAATAGTTTTTAGACTATTTTCATATTTATCGAGTTTTTAATGAAAGAACAACATTCATCTTATCATATGAGTTTAAATAAAATAAAATTATCATAAATACATTACTTATTAACTCAAATCATTTGGTACTTGTGGAATACGACCTTGCTTGCCGGTATTCTACTTCTACCCTGTACACTGGCGGTGTTGAAATTTTGTTGATTCATGATATTCACATCGGTATTTCCAGGTTTTGATTTAATGTAATGCTCTTTTCAACTCATTTAGTATTATTTCTGACTCAATATAGTATAAGTTAATCACATAAATTGTTAACCTTTCTCACGAAATGATTAAATCACTGATCATAAGTACAAAACTATATAACTACTTGAAATTGTACTCATGGCTCCCAAAAGTTTAAGAAACTTTGAAAATTCACACATAATCTCGAACCTCTCAGTCTTTTTGAATATTGTGTTTTGTATTTGAAAGGCAAAGAATATATCTCATCTTAGGATTCGATTTATTACTACCAAACAATCATAAAAGACAATGAATACGATATAAATAATAATTTCACAAATACAAATATAATAGAAGGGTCACTCTCGATTTATTGAAATCTATAAATCATCAAATTTTCATTGTTTCTAACCTCGCAATACCACTTCAAATTATTCCTTCTCTACTTTGAATTGTGTGTTGAACCTGGCAATCTTATATAATAGTTTTTAGATTATTTTCATGTTTATCGGTTGTTTAATGAAAGAACAACACCTATCTTATCATATGAGTTTAAATAAAATTAAATTATCATAATTATACTACTTTTTAAGTCAAAGTCTTTGGTATTTTTGGAATACGACATTGCTCGTCAGTATTCTACTTCTATACAGTACACTTGGGTGTTAGATATCAAATAAAATAAGCGAACAAGGACCATTTATAGTCTTTTGAATCCCTCAGAGTATATGCACAAGCGACAGTGCTTCAAAGAGATATTATGCAAGTTCTCACACCACGCTTTATCTCTTTGTATGTAAGTCCAAACATTTTACAACCGGTAAGGAACTAGATGAGATGTATGATCGCTGCCGCAGAGGGTTGGACATTAAATAATAAGACTCTTTAGGCATCTCAAGAATTCATGCAAGGCAGTTCCACTTTTACGGTCCAAGAAGTTATTTTTAGAAATGACGAGGAACGAGTACCAATGGAAACTTGCTTGAAACAAGACGAGCAAGTTAATCGGGATCTATAATGTAGATGTGATGGTGATCGCTTTGGCCCATGTAGAATCATTGAGTAAGAAGTTTAACACATTGTCTTTGTCTACTCTTCTTATGAAGGTGCTTCTTTGTGAAAGTTATGGCGGTTTACATATGAATCAAGAATGCCCCTTTTATATATCTTCATTTGAACAAGTTGACTTTGTTGGAAACCAAGATCACAATCTAAATAATAATTCATAAGCAACATGCATAATCCTGGTTGGAGGAAAAATCCTAATTTCTTGGAGCAACCAAGCCCAACTGAGGGCTAACTAGAAAAAACCACAAACACCCAATTTTAAGGAGTTGGTGATGAAACTTATTCAAACAACTAATCCCATTTCAACTCCATTGAAAAATCTTTGAGAAATCAAGAGATTTCTATTCGTAACATGGAGGTTCAATTTGGAAAATTTGCAAAGTTAGTCTCTAAAAGATGATCCACCATTAAGAAGGAATGGAGTCCTAACTCCGAAAGCTATCACCGATGAGGAGCACCCAAGTGAGGAGCCAAAGAAGGTTGTGCACGAGTACAATCCAAAAGTTCCTTATCTAAGATGACTCTATGAGGAGAAGAAGGAGGACCAGTTCAGGTATTTTGTTGAACTTTGTAAATAATTGCATATTAAAATTCCATTTAGGGGTGGTCATGGTGCGATTCTGATGGTTTTCCCAGTAATTCTTATTCGAATTGCTTATTGTGGTTTGATTAAAGTTTAATTTTATAATTGTAGTTTTTTGAATAAAACTAAGTATGCTGCTTTGAATAGTTTTAGTTAGTTTTAGGTGGTTTACTGGTTTATTTCAATTGATATTTTTGTTGAGTTTATATTTATTGCGACTTTTTATTAATACAAAACCTTGTAAAAATTTGTTATAAAATAAGATGATTATGCAAAGAAAATGCATCTTACATTATTTCTTAACTCGATTATATTTAATACATGATACACTTTTATATAATATTACCTTGATTGTAAAATATAATATATTTTTTCAACAATCTTTTTTTGTTAGAAAAATGTAAAATACATTTTACTTGAAACTCTAATTTTATTTAATTATCGAATAATTAGTTTTTAATATATTCATTTATATTCATTCAACTTTATAAAGAGAGAAGAGAAATAATTTATATAAACATTAAATTATATAAGTGATGTGTTGTGTTAGTAGTTGATATGATGAGTGAGATTAATCATATTGCATGGATTTGTTATTTACTTTCTTGATCCAAACATACGTGTGTTTATGTTGATAATAAGGGCTTAGTTCATATTCTTCTTTTGTCCGTTCGATGAGCAAATAAAATTAGAGGCCTTGTATATGAATCGGTTTAAATTAGGCCCACCTCAAAATTATATAAAAAAGGGCAGTTGTGATATTTAAACCACCGCATATTAATTGAGAAAAAATAAAAATAAAAACCATCGGGCGGTGGTTCTTAGTTTGTAACCGCACCTTGTAATAATGTGGAGGTTCTTCAAACAATTGTTCCAACTACTTTGTTCGGGTGGCAGTTCGATAATGAATTGCCTGAGATATGTACGACCAAGTGGCGGTTGATATTTGAAAGCTGCCTCATACATTACACAAAACAAACCGTCTCAAGTAGTGATAGAATGAACTGCCGCACGTATACCTTCATTCTCTTTGAAAAAATAACATATCGAATTTAATTTTGCTCTCCTACACAAAACCCATCTCGATATGTTAATTTAGTTAAAATTGGCAGTGCCAGTTTTAACTATAAGTTTTTAAACTAATCTCGTTGTAATCGTACTGAAATGGGTGAAAATCGGTTTCGATTTCGGTTTATATTAATTTGGATACGTTTATAACCTGCGGTTAGCCACTTTTTTTCTACTGTTGATTAATTTGATTTCGACCGTTATTTCTTTTTTAAAAAATTGAAAACTACCAGTTGTAACCAGTGGTTCACGATTCAGAATCCCCCCAAATTATAACTGAACTGCCTGTAATAGGTTTACAATTTTGGTTCTAATCATAACCAATGATTAACGATTAATCAAATTATTTACCACAAACAGAAACTGATGATTCAATGATTAACCAAAACCTGATCAACGTGTTTAACCACATCCCTCTTGCAATAATAATCAACATCTTGATCGAATCCTCCACCCTTGCTCCTATACACTAGATAATTGACATCCAACTCTATTAATCTCCACCGCTAGGTACCGCGCTATCTTGTCTCCACCGCAGGTCTTCCACCCTAAGACTCCATTGTCCTAATTGCACCTCCAAACCAAACTATTGTCACTTTCCCTGCACGGACAGGACAACCTATCTTACTTACTCCATAGTCACGACATTGTTTTCTGCCAAATAGAAGAACTTTGACGGGCTGGTGTTTTGCATGTAATTGTGGTGTTTTTATTGTGTTTTTAATTAGGTTTTAGTATTGTTTTTAGTGGTTTTGATTTGAGTTTTGTTAAGATATTAGGTTGTTTTTCTTGTTTTGTTGTTTTTCGTGTTTCTATATGATTTTATATTTAATTAAGTTAAATGGCTTCAATTAATTTGAAGTTTTGGTGAAATTCTTGGGTTTTTATGTTCAAAATCCTATTTTCATAGGCAAAGGAATTGAGGACCAAAGTTCAAGCTAAGGCGTGCCAAATCGGTGCCAAGAGCAAGCTTCAAAAATGGCCAAATATTCTGGAATGCTAGCCAAGGCGTGTCAGGCGAAGCCAAATCTCACTCCAGGCCCTTGGCGCATGCTGGCGCGCGCCAAACTGCTCGCCAAGTGCTGCGCCACTGCACGCTGGCGCTAGACGTGTCCAGGCGGTTCGAACCGCCGGTTCGGTTTCAGCGGAAACCTCCAACCGGAACCGAACTGTGAAACCGGACGGTTTGTGCCGGTTTGCAAACCGCCGGTTCACGGTTTGGTCCTGGTTCGGTTTGTCCGGTTTGGACGGTTTTCACGGTTTTTTTTTTAAATTTTCACTCAGTCGATCGGCTGAGAAGAGGTCGATCGACTGTCAGTCGATCGACTAAGCGTCAGTCGATCGACTGCTTCGCCCAAAATTCCCAAACTCTCTGTTCTCCAGTCGATTTGGAGAGAACCAGTCGATCGACTGATTGACCAGTCGATCGACTGAAAATACAGTCGATCGACTGACCAATCTAGTCGATCGACTGGTAAATTAGTCGATCGACTGGTCAAATAAAATATATTTTGAAGTTAAAATAAAAAAATTATAATAGAAGAGTTTTAATACACAAATTCAAAATATGGCATATGCATCTAATATGAAAAAACAAGCCACCAATAGATGGTTTACAAATACTAATAAGCTCATTAACACTCGCCGTATTAGAAGTTGCATTGTCAAATGAAATAGAAAATATTTTTTCAACTAAACCATATTCTTGACAAATCAAATGAATTAATTGACAAATATTATGTGCATTGTGAGGAGCTTAAAATCTCTATATGCAAGCAAACGTTTTTGTAAAGTCCATGAATTATCAACCCAATGACATGTAACACCCATGTAAGAGTTTTGTTCCCAATGATCACTCCAAACATCCGAGCAAATTGAAACTTTGTTTGGTAAACTAGCAAATTCATTACATAAGTTTAATTTATATTCACCAACAACTTTTTTAATATCACGAGTAACCGTAGAGCGTGAGACTCTCGTACTCGAGGGATTAAAAGAAAGTTGGGTGAACTTTTCATATAAATCATCATTGGCAAAGTTAAAAGGGAAGTGATCTAGAAGAAACAAATTTTGCTAATTTCCTTTCTATGAGTAGCGTCGGAATATGTAAATAAAGAAGATGAATTCGTACTTACTTGTCCTCCTTGTAGTTGCGTTTGAGTCCTATCGATGCCGACTTTGTCGGGGTGTTTGTTGTTGAGATGGTTGTGCATATTCCCATATCCTCCTCCTTCTAGAAATTGGTAAGATGATGTACAATAGTTGCAAGTGACACGGTACCTCCTTTTTCGTTTTTTGCCATCTTCCGGTTGTGGCTCGTTTGCGGGTGGCGGGATCTCGATTTTTTGAAAATGTTTCTTGAAAATGTCAGACTTTAACTCCGTTGTTGGCCGAGAACGAGTTCTTAGGTTTCTTGGAGGAGGCAATTCATCCTCCTCTTCAATGGGCGGCACGTCTTCACCGGCAAAGGCGGCGGCGGCTCGATAACATTGATCAATGTCGGTATCACTCCAATCTTCGTCAATTTCGATGCGATTGGGATTGTAGTCACCGACCGAAGGAGTGTTGCCTTGTGATAAGATGATGGGATGGACAATGGCGTCGTCATCGAGTGCGATACTCTTCCCCTTATCGGAACGACGGGAACGAGAAGAACCTCCACGGCTTAACATTTTTTTAGAAGTTAATATTAATACAAAAAAATAAGAAAGAGTAGTAGTGGCTAAAGTAGTAGGATTATAAATTTAGGATTATAACTATAAATTACGAAATATATTTGGAATTATAACACTAAACTTAATTAAGTTTAGTTTGGAATTAGGAAGGCTTGATGATAATAATTAAAGAATCTTGAAAAGAGGGCAATGTAGAATAGAGAGATTATAGAAGATGAGAGATTGGTGTGAGAGAAATAAGTTGGAATGAGGGGATTTATAGGAATAGGAGTGAAAAAATCAAAAAAAAAAAAAAAAAGCGGATAAACCGCCGGTTAACGCCGGTTTTGGACCAAACCGGCCGGTTTAGGGTCGAACCGGCGGTTTGAATCAACGGTCACTTGATCTCGACCGTTGATCATCAACGGTCACAAGATCAAGACCGTTGATTTCAAACGGCTCGCTGACGACTCAGTCGATCGACTGAGGGGAAGTCGATCGACTGGCAGTCGATCGACTGAATTTTTTTTTTAAAGTTTGGTTCAGTCAACTTGTTCATTTTCTACTAAGCATTTTAATGATAAATTTGACATCTTAACTATTATGGAGAAAATAAATATGCGGGGAATTAAAACTCTAATTCTAATCCCTATGATCACAATTATGGGCTAATTAACAGGACTGTAATAATTAGCTCCCACTATTTTAACATACTCTACGACCCCACGGTAGAATAGGACTCATATCAAAATATGATCATAGTGAGCCAAGATCCATATTCATATTATTGCAGCCTCTGCTAGGGCTGATGAGCACAACAACACAACTGGTAGGTCTCCAAACCAATTATAGACAATTATAACTCTTGGTCGATCGAATCTTGTTCGATCTAACACTCTTAATTGATTCCGACGCTAGGGCGACAAGAAAGAACTAAGTAAGTCAACCCCATTACACGACCGCAAACATATGCATATATGAGTAAGCCTTAACCTCATCGACCGGATTAAGCACTAAGGTGCAAATACTCATGTACGAAAAAGGTTTTGGTACTCCACCAATTGTAATGGATAGCGCGTTTATATTTTATTGGGGAATATTTATCGGGTTTTAATAATTAACAATATCCAAATGAACAATAAATAATTATTGGGCGCCGTCTACCCATAATTTATAAGCAAACAGTTCGACAAAATACTCGGTGCCGCCTACCCAGAGTTGGTAAGCAAAAGGTCCGACAAATATTGGGCCGCCACTAATTAACACAAATTTGTCTTGATTTTGTTAGTATTTTAGTTAGTTTTTGTTATTGAATTTGGTATAAGTTGGATAGATTGAGGAATATTTTTGTATTTTCTTATCTCCACCTTATTTTAATCGTATTTTAATCACAATTAATTAATTCTATATTTATTTTAGGTATTTTGAAGAAATTTTGTTTGGACATAATCAAGGGCGGGCCTACAAGTGCAGTTTCGGCGAAAACGGGCCTTGATTTGAAGTATTAAAAACTGACACTGGGTATGCTGATGGACAACTGGGTTACCCAGTGTTGACTGCGCAGCAGAGAGACCTAGCGGTCACTATAACCGCTAGGCATACCGTTAGCGGCCCAGAAACGATTTTTTTAACCCTAACTTGTGCCCCAAGTCTTTGTACACCTATATATACCTTACCATACTTCTTTGAAGCATAACACACGATTTTTGGGACTCCTAGGGCCTGACAAATCCTAGGTTTTTCCTCTTTTTCTCTTGATACTCTTCTCCATCTTCTCCATATTTCTTAGTTTTAAATTTATAGTTTTTAGATTAAGTAGAATAGTTCTTTAGTTCTAATTCGCGGATTTATTCGATTGGGACGACATTACTTTCTCTGTTAATAAGTATTCTTTCAATTTTCCTTTTGCTTAATTTAGTTTACTTAATTCATGCTTGGTTATTTGAGATTTAATTTTGTCTATGCGTTCATGATATTAAATTTTATTTATGCTATTTAGATTCCGTTAATGTTATTTGATGCTATTTAAGTTTCGTTTACGATATTTGAGTTCCGTTTTTGATTTCGTTTACGTTATTGGTTTCTTTCATGCTATTTGATATTTTAAGTTCGTATAATTGATCTTCAAACAACCCCCAAATTGTATGATGAATTGTGATCTTGATTGTGTTGGGATTGTGATGATGAGATTGTTCATGATTGTTGGCTAGATCTTCTGGGTTTAGAGCCTAGATTCATTTTGAACCATCAATTGGGTTTTCCCAAGAGACCGTGGAGACGATTCGAAGCTCTAGAACCCTTGTTTTCTTAAAACCTTTTTAAAATTAATAAATTCTATGTTCATTGTTCTTGATTGAGTATTTAAATTATTTATTTTTCTTATTTTCTTATTCGTGAAAACAAACACAAAATGAACTTTAGAATCTAGCGTTCCTTCGAGATCGACACGTGTCAACTTATCCACCTACAAGTGATCCCGTTCTCTTGCGGGAGGACTTTTTAAAATTGACAACTTTAAATAAAAATAGGTGCGGAAAAGTTCGAATCAAAATCTTGGCGGCCGTTGGCCAAAGGTTGTGATTCTTGTGTTTTCTCTTCGTAACCTTATTTATGTTTTTATTTGTTCGTTTATCTTTTGTTTTTGTTTTAATTATCTTCCATCGGTACGTTTAATCTTGTGCGTTGAGTGTTGTGTATGGAAGGTACATCTCTTGAGTCTTGATTCAACTACCCATATACAAAAAATTATAAAAAAAATTAAAAAAAAAATTCCTACTATCGAGGGTTATCCATCGCATGACAAACGGTGCACCTCCGACCAATTGGCGTGGCTATCGAAGCGACTATGCCAATTGAGCTCCAAGTTGCAGGATTACGATCTTGACTCTTTCTATATAGAGCGAGTTTTGATTTTTTATGGACATCCGAGCGAGGATCCAGTGAAATTTTTCCAAGAACACGAGGACATCACCCTGGACTTCCCCTCTTCTTGGCCTTACGAGAGATCAAGTGAGGATGCGACTCTTTCTATTATGCCTCTAAAAGGTCGGGCAAGAAAATGGTTAAATTATGCAGAGCCCGACTCCTTGCAAACGTGGGAGGAAGTGTATGAGGGTTCATGGGGACATTTTGCTCACGCTGAATGGGCCCCATCTCTCAATTCACATTATTCGAGCCATGATGATCCGTACGCTCCTCCCGAATCGATTCCTTCCTACCCGAGCTATGAAGAATACACTCCACCTATTCCAGATAATTCAAATGAGGATTTAAAGTGTGGAAGCCGAGACCTATCTAAGACTATGGAGAATTTCGAGACAATGTTTGGGTCAAATAATGGCTTCTTTAGTAAAAAGGTCAGACGAGATGGACGAACCTCCAAGTCAACCAGAGATGCCGCCGATCTTTGATGTGATTGAGGCCCACCTGGATGTTGAGAGTTTGAGCTTTGAAGATCATTTGGGAGATATTTTTAAGGAAGAGGTTATTGAGAAATCGGTTGAAATCGCTTTCCCTGTGCTTACTCGATGAAGATTTAGACGAGAATGATGACGTATTGCCATTGGAGAACCCACACGACATTGAAGATGTCAAGCCTACTCGAGTTGCAATTAGAATGGAGGTGTTGCAATGCCCAATTTATAAAAGGGTGAGATTATTGGACCCTCAGTCCGTTCCACCCGAAACCGTTTGTTGAATCTTAATTTTGAAGCAGTGGAAGAATTATTTCAGAGAGATGAGTTATTGAGCCTCACACTGTGCCACCCTATGCTTTGATCGATATTAAGATGGAGGTGGTGGACGTGTTAGTTGGTAAAGAATTCCATACCCCCTCCCCTATGGCCCGAATATAGATTTAGTATTTCTCAAATTATTGAGGGGGATATCAATGAAGTAAAGGAGTTCGGGATGTCTGAGGTTT
>BMAC01000185.1:378495-416801 GCA_014905375.1 Phtheirospermum japonicum
AAATTCAAAAAAGAAAATTAAAAAGAAATCGGACTTGAACTATTTTCAAATATTTGAAGTTAAAATTTGAAATTTTAATTTCAAATAATTGAAGATAGTTGCCTACGTATCCCTTATCTTGGGAATCAAAGTCCACGTAGTTCTCACTTACCTTACTTACTTACTTACCTTCCTTTCTATGAGTAGCGTCGGAATATGTAAATAAAGAAGATGAATTCGTACTTACTTGTCCTCCTTGTAYTTGCGTTTGAGTCCTATCGATGCCGACTTTGTCGGGGTGTTTGTTGTTGAGATGGTTGTGCATATTCCCATATCCTCCTCCTTCTAGAAATTGGTAAGATGATGTACAATAGTTGCAAGTGACACGGTACCTCCTTTTTCGTTTTTTGCCATCTTCCGGTTGTGGCTCGTTTGCGGGTGGCGGGATCTCGATTTTTTGAAAATGTTTCTTGAAAATGTCAGACTTTAACTCCGTTGTTGGCCGAGAACGAGTTCTTAGGTTTCTTGGAGGAGGCAATTCATCCTCCTCTTCAATGGGCGGCACGTCTTCACCGGCAAAGGCGGCGGCGGCTCGATAACATTGATCAATGTCGGTATCACTCCAATCTTCGTCAATTTCGATGCGATTGGGATTGTAGTCACCGACCGAAGGAGTGTTGCCTTGTGATAAGATGATGGGATGGACAATGGCGTCGTCATCGAGTGCGATACTCTTCCCCTTATCGGAACGACGGGAACGAGAAGAACCTCCACGGCTTHACATTTTTTTAGAAGTTAATATTAATACAAAAAAATAAGAAAGAGTAGTAGTGGCTAAAGTAGTAGGATTATAAATTTAGGATTATAACTATAAATTACGAAATATATTTGGAATTATAACACTAAACTTAATTAAGTTTAGTTTGGAATTAGGAAGGCTTGATGATAATAATTAAAGAATCTTGAAAAGAGGGCAATGTAGAATAGAGAGATTATAGAAGATGAGAGATTGGTGTGAGAGAAATAAGTTGGGAATGAGGGGTATTTATAGGAATAGGAGTGAAAAAATAAAAAAAATAAAAAAAAAAGCGGATAAACCGCCGGTTAACGCCGGTTTTGGACCAAACCGGCCGGTTTAGGGTCGAACCGGCGGTTTGAATCAACGGTCACTTGATCTCAACCGTTGATCATCAACGGTCACAAGATCAAGACCGTTGATTTCAAACGGCTCGCTGACGACTCAGTCGATCGACTGAGGGGAAGTCGATCGACTGGCAGTCGATCGACTGAATTTTTTTTTTAAAGTTTGGTTCAGTCAACTTGTTCATTTCTACTAAGCATTTTAATGATAAATTTGACATCTTAACTATTATGGAGAAAATAAATATGGCGGGAATTAAAACTCTAATTCTAATCCCTATGATCACAATTATGGGCTAATTAACAGGACTGTAATAATTAGCTCCCACTATTTTAACATACTCTACGACCCCACGGTAGAATAGGACTCATATCAAAATATGATCATAGTGAGCCAAGATCCATATTCATATTATTGCAGCCTCTGCTAGGGCTGATGAGCACAACAACACAACTGGTAGGTCTCCAAACCAATTATAGACAATTATAACTCTTGGTCGATCGAATCTTGTTCGATCTAACACTCTTAATTGATTCCGACGCTAGGGCGACAAGAAAGAACTAAGTAAGTCAACCCCATTACACGACCGCAAACATATGCATATATGAGTAAGCCTTAACCTCATCGACCGGATTAAGCACTAAGGTGCAAATACTCATGTACGAAAAAGGTTTTGTACTCACCCAATTGTAATGGATAGCGCGTTTATATTTTATTGGGGAATATTTATCGGGTTTTAATAATTAACAATATCCAAATGAACAATAAATAATTATTGGGCGCCGTCTACCCATAATTTATAAGCAAACAGTTCGACAAATACTCGGTGCCGCCTACCCAGAGTTGGTAAGCAAAAGGTCCGACAAATATTGGGCGCCACTAATTAACACAAATTTGTCTTGATTTTGTTAGTATTTTAGTTAGTTTTTGTTATTGAATTTGGTATAAGTTGGATAGATTGAGAATATTTTTGTATTTTCTTATCTCCACCTTATTTTATCGTATTTTAATCACAATTAATTAATTCTATATTTATTTTAGGTATTTTGAAGAAATTTTGTTTGGACATAATCAAGGGCGGGCCTACAAGTGCAGTTTCGGCGAAAACGGGCCTTGATTTGAAGTATTAAAACTGACACTGGGTATGCTGATGGACACTGGGTTACCCAGTGTTGACTGCGCAGCAGAGAGACCTAGCGGTCACTATAACCGCTAGGCATACCGTTAGCGGCCCAGAAACGATTTTTTTAACCCTAACTTGTGCCCCAAGTCTTTGTACACCTATATATACCTTACCATACTTCTTTGAAGCATAACACACGATTTTTGGGACTCCTAGGGCCTGACAAATCCTAGGTTTTTCCTCTTTTTCTCTTGATACTCTTCTCCATCTTCTCCATATTTCTTAGTTTTAAATTTATAGTTTTTAGATTAAGTAGAATAGTTCTTTAGTTCTAATTCGCGGATTTATTCGATTGGACGACATTACTTTCTCTGTTAATAAGTATTCTTTCAATTTTCCTTTGCTTAATTTAGTTTACTTAATTCATGCTTGGTTATTTGAGATTTAATTTTGTCTATGCGTTCATGATATTAAATTTTATTTATGCTATTTAGATTCCGTTAATGTTATTTGATGCTATTTAAGTTTCGTTTACGATATTTGAGTTCCGTTTGTGATTTCGTTTACGTTATTGGTTTCTTTCATGCTATTTGATATTTTAAGTTCGTATAATTGATCTTCAAACAACCCCCAAATTGTATGATGAATTGTGATCTTGATTGTGTTGGGATTGTGATGATGAGATTGTTCATGATTGTTGGCTAGATCTTCTGGGTTTAGAGCCTAGATTCATTTTGAACCATCAATTGGGTTTTCCCAAGAGACCGTGGAGACGATTCGAAGCTCTAGAACCCTTGTTTTCTTAAAACCTTTTTAAAATTAATAAATTCTATGTTCATTGTTCTTGATTGAGTATTTAAATTATTTATTTTTCTTATTTTCTTATTCGTGAAAACAAACACAAAATGAACTTTAGAATCTAGCGTTCCTTCGAGATCGACACGTGTCAACTTATCCACCTACAAGTGATCCCGTTCTCTTGCGGGAGGACTTTTTAAAATTGACAACTTTAAATAAAAATAGGTGCGGAAAAGTTCGAATCAAAATCTTGGCGCCGTTGGCCAAAGGTTGTGATTCTTGTGTTTTCTCTTCGTAACCTTATTTATGTTTTTATTTGTTCGTTTATCTTTTGTTTTTGTTTTAATTATCTTCCATCGGTACGTTTAATCTTGTGCGTTGAGTGTTGTGTATGGAAGGTACATCTCTTGAGTCTTGATTCAACTACCCATATACAAAAAATTATAAAAAAAATTAAAAAAAAATTCCTACTATCGAGGGTATCCATCGTATGACAACGGTGCACCTCCGACCAATTGGCGTGGCTATCGACCGACTATGCCATTGAGCTCCAAGTTGCAGGATTACGATCTTGACTCTTTCTATATAGAGCGAGTTTTGATTTTTTATGGACATCCGAGCGAGGATCCAGTGAAATTTTTCCAAGAACACGAGGACATCACCTGGACTTCCCCTCTTCTTGGCCTTACGAGAGATCAAGTGAGGATGCGACTCTTCTATTATGCTCTAAAAGGTCGGGCAAGAAAATGGTTAAATTATGCAGAGCCCGACTCCTTGCAAACGTGGGAGGAAGTGTATGAGGGTTCATGGGGACATTTTGCTCACCTGAATGGGCCCCATCTTCAAATTCACATTATTCGAGCCATGATGATCCGTACGCTCCTCCCGAATCGATTCCTTCCTACCCGAGCTATGAAGAATACACTCCACCTATTCCAGATAATTCAAATGAGGATTTAAAGGTGTGGAAGCGAGACCTATCTAAGACTATGGAGAATTTCGAGACAATGTTTGGTCAAATAATGGCTTCTTTAGTAAAAAGGTCAGACGAGATGGACGAACCTCCAAGTCAACCAGAGATGCCGATCTTTGATGTGATTGAGCCCACCTTGGATGTTGAGAGTTTGAGCTTTGAAGATCATTTGGGAGATATTTTTAAGGAAGAGGTTATTGAGAAATCGGTTGAAATCGCTTTCCCTGTGCTACTCGATGAAGATTTAGACGAGAATGATGACGTATTGCCATTGGAGAACCCACACGACATTGAAGATTCAAGCCTACTCGAGTTCAATTAGAATGGAGGTGTTGCAATGCCCAATTTATAAAAGGGTGAGATTATTGGACCTCAGTCCGTTCCACCCGAACCGTTGTTGAATCTTAATTTTGAAGCAGTGGAAGAATTATTTCAGAGAGATGAGATTATTGAGCCTCACACTGTGCCACCCTATGCTTTGATCGATATTAAGATGGAGGTGGTGGACGTGTTAGTTGGTAAGAATTCCATACCCCCTCCCCTATGCCCGAATATAGATTTAAGTATTTCTCAAATTATTGAGGGGGATATCAATGAAGTAAAGGAGTTCGGGATGTCTGAGGTTTGTTCAACGGATTTCCTAGTTTTTCCAAAGGTCAAGGATCACCCTGTACCCCAATTAGCATTTGATATGTTCGTGGTGATCGACTACTCACTTTTTTGACCCTCGAAGCGAGTTGAAGTTTTTATTCTACGACTTGTTTTCCGTGATCGCCTAGGTGTTTTGAATCACCCATTCCTACTCTTGGAGAACACTAAGGCGTGGCACAATCGTCATTTATTTTTAGATCCGGGATAAAATCGTTCGTAGAAGGCGTCGAGCTTTCGACGTTAAACAAGCGCTTCTTGGGAGGCAGCCCAAGTGTTTGTTTGATTTTATATTTATTTATTAGTTGTGTCATTGCTGTGGTAAGTTTATGCGGTGTTGATGTGCAAAAGAAGTTGAGAAATTTGCCAAAACCGGAGACATAGCTGTTACCTAGCGGTAATCCTAACCGCTAGCATTACCTTTAGCAATCTCACCCGGGCATTAACGATGAGTTCAACTGCTAAACTAGCCGCTAGGAAGTAATAGGGAAGGGCTAACGATTTACTTAGCGGTGGCACTGACCGTTATATTTATCACTACCGTTGCACAAAGAACTTAACGATTGACCTAGCGGTTGTCCTTACCGCTAAGGCAACCGCTAGCGTGGTCAAATCTCCGAAACTATGCAGAAATCCAAGATGAAATTTTTTCCTACAAGGTTTTTAATCAAGACATTTCCCATCACGAGATTCAAGACGAAGGATGATTGCACAACACTATTTATAGCAGCTCGACTATTTAATTTTTAGGGACGCTTTCTTACTCCTTTCCTCTTTGATTTGCTTTTATATATATTTGTGGAAATCAGGAGATTGCAGGATTTTTAGAGGGTGAAGGATTGTTGAGTATGATTTGTGTTTTATAAATGCTCAATTTAAATTCGTGATTTGTAGTATCTAGTATTTGAATGTGATTGATCGCTATTCCCGTGCTTGATTGTATTTATTTGGCTTGCCTGACAAAGTTGACTATGTGTGATTTGAGGTTCTTGTCTTTGAGCGTGTACAAGTGAATAAAATTTCTCAAAATTGTTATTTATATATTGTAAGTTGGTACTTGGACGCAAATGATTTTGCAAAACTCAAAAAGCAGCGTCAATTCAAGGCTTTTCATGCAAAAGCCAGTGAGTAGCCTGAGTGTTTATCATCTTTTCATGTACTTGAGTGAGTTCAGTTTTGAGATAAATTTGAAATTGCTGTGTGTAGTTAGCTTTGAACATGAAGTTAAGGCACATAAAAAACCTTATTCCGGCTATATCCATATATATTACCCACTACAAATTCTGAATGAGTCAATCATAGCCAAATAATCCATTTCCTATAGCCATGAGTGTTTTTGAGTCTCCTACGATCATTAGAAGCGTGGGGTAGGAGTTAGTTACTTTTATTGGTTATTTGTGTTTTGGAGATTTTATCAGGGATTTATGAAAAATATTTGTAATAAGTGTAAGGATCACCATCCTTCAAAAAAAAAAAGAATAAAAAAAAGAGAAAGAATAAAAAGAAAATAAATAAATAAATAAATAAAAATGATGGTGAATCTTGTTAAGTCATTGCCTATGCTTGTAAAGGCTTTTGTTTAGTATTGATTTTTCTTTTGAAGCCTAAATGTTAAAAGGCAATATTTGAGTTCGAAAGAAGAAGCATATCATAAGCTTCTAAAAAATTTAAGTGGTTTGAGCAGCAGTCGGTGTTGGGGTGCGAGTTGAGAAATAACCTAAGTTTCAAGGCTACGTTATGAGTGTTTAGTGAGATTTTATTTTGAGCGAGGTGAAGCACATTGCTTCGTGATTAGAATAGTTTGTTGAGTTATTGATCATGTTAGATCATGAGTTAGACACACGAATTATATATTCCATACCCGTCCAAAGAGCCTGCATTACAACCAGAGAAGACCTTTCCCGATTCTTTCACTAGTGCAGAAACAGCTTTCCAGAACGCCTATTTCTGCAAATCCAGAACGCCCTGTTGAGGCGTTCTTTATGGAGCTGTTCTAGAAAGTCTGATAATCTAGAGCGCCCTGCTTAGGCGTTCTAGAATATTTGACTTTCTAGAACGATTATCAGAGATGCTCTAGAAAAAAAAATAGCCGTTCTAGAATGTCGTTTTTACCAGTTTCCCCGTTCTGGAAGATAACTTTCCAGAACGTCTTTTTTTAAGACGTTCTGGAAAGTATACTATCCAGAACGCCTCAAAAATAGGCTTTTTGGAAAGTATACTTTCCAGAACGCCGAAAAATAGGCGTTCTGGAAAGTATACTTTCCAGAACGTCTCGAAAAATAGGCGTTCTAGAAAGTATACTTTCCAGAACGTCGCGAAAAACAGACGTTCTGGAATGTTTGTTTTCTAGAACGGTTTTTTGATATCCGTTCTAAATTTTTACATTTTTGGATTTCATTCCAGATTAATTTTTCCTTTTCCAGGCCTGCTCATATATTACAATTCTAGTACCTATTTAAATCACAAAACACATTTCGTTTATATAATCCCAAGATCACCAACACATATCATTAATAACAATAATACACAATCACCATAATATGTCAATCCAAACAACATAATCCCAAGATCACCAATACATATCATTAATAACAATAATACACAATCACCATAATATGTCAATCCAAACAACACAAGTATCTAAATACACAATCACCAAGTCTTAAAATAGAAATCCACAAAAGTCGATGAGTACCTATTTTGCTACCATTCAAGTTATACAAAAATTATACTCCAAAATATTGCACACCCTACATGGTGATCAAGCAATGACCTCTAATAAACACTCGGCCCAACGTCTACGTACATCATCAATCTCATCGTCCGAATAAGGTTGTTCAATATTGAGTGCCTGCAGGTCAATATGAAAATGCAAATATAGCTAATGAAAAATGATGTAAAACCACCAAACTTGATAGAAGAACAATGCAATTTTTCTAGATTATAATGTGATAAAAAAGGCCAATCATCTTAAGATGTGGCCATATTAGGAATCCAAGGAGCAGAGTACAATACAAACACTAGTTCAAAAGGCAAACTTAAACTCTATATAAATAACAAAAACACAAAAGAACTTAAAAGTTAGAAGAGAACAATATATTGAGATACTAGATGAAGTTTTTTTTTACAACAATGAAGGTTATCCGGGATACAGTAAATCCATTTTTTTGTACTTAACACTACGATCATTGTCAATGTTAGATTCTGCATCACTGAACTTAAACCAACCAATGCACACACTGAAATTACTATCATTTAATTACTAAAGAACTTGACCTAAGTTTCTATGTGAAGTGTGTTAGTTTAGTAAACGTGATTTTTCTTAAAAAAATATATATAAGCAATAGTTGTTGTAGTAAAAGCTCAGTTTATTATATTTATTGTATAATTAAGTCGGAAGAATTTTCTGATGAACATGAGATTTTTGAACACGTTGAAACATAAGGCAGTATTTAGTATACCCAGGCCAAATAATACGAACAAAGTTATAATAGAAATGAAATCAACACATAAGACAACCTTTGTATTTTCATTCATTTAGACAAATTCATTAAATAGGTTTTATGAAATACACAAAAAACCCAAAAAAAAAAAAAAAAGATACCAAACCTCGCCAAAACCCAAAATCGATAATAAACCTCGAAAAAAATAAACGAATTTTCAAATATTCTAATTAAAATTTCTTATTTTAACTTCTATTGGTAAAAAGGGATAATTTCAGAATGCGGGTAGTCGGTACATTTTATTTGTCTGCTCCTAATAGCCACCAGTTGGATATAATCATACTAGTGCAAAGTGAGCATACCCTATTAAGTAAAGATCCCATTATTTGGGACCATCTGGATAATAAATAGGAATACAGAGCCTGATACTAGGAAGTTAAATGATTCAGGCCTCTTCCCTTCTGTGTTGTTTCCTTGTATTCGAAAATTTACAGAAAATATGTCCTYTACTTAATTTGTCATTATCATCATATGATAAAACTTTACTACATGATCACCAAGTACGACAATAATGMAGAACAAAGTTCAAAACATTGTTAAGAAATATTAATTTTATGTTGACTGGTCCAGTGCAGGAATAGTACTAGATTGAATAAGTATCTAACAGAGATTTGCAGTTCCATACAGATAATGTCGTAAATATGCTTATCAACAATAACCTGAGTATGAGAACCAGTGAATTCGATATCAACATAGAGTTTCAGAAGGTTCCTCACTAGATACTCGAGTGATAATTGATTCCCTTCAAACAAAGTCTATGTTGCCTTCGAGCCACTATATACAACAAATCAGTGAATAAGTTTGCGAAGGATGAAACAAGAACAATTACAACACACTGCGTTATGAAATTCATTAAAATATAACTTCTTCGAGGCATCCGGCAATTAAAAACATCCTCCTCTGCGTCTTCAAACTGCAAAGCACACCACATAGATAAAATATGCGGGAAATTCATACAATAAGAATCATAATAACCAAGCCAAATTGCCAAAAAATAAAAATAAAAATGATGTGGATCTTTACAAATTCCATTTTTGAAACACATCTGTTTTTTTGATAAGTATCCCTTGACTATATTGATGTGTTTCCTGTAAAAGAACCAATTTCGAAAAAGTAATTAATCATATGAGATCGAAATCATGCCCAATCATTATTGTTCAAATATATTAAATAAACTTAATAATCACCACTCAAAATTAAGAGAGACCTATCGAAATTAAGAGAGACCTCACTACTACAAAAATGCATCGGAACAGGGTTGTAGGCGTCGGTTGTTGTCAAAAACTGATGCCTATAGTCGCACAGGGTATTTTTTATAATTAAAAAAAGTTATATGCGTCGGTTTTAAGGCAGCAAACCGATGCCTATAGTCGTGCAGGTTTTTTTATAATAAATAAAAGTTATATGCATCGGTTGTTGAAAGACAACCCGATGCCTATATATTAATAACATCGGTTGTTCCTCAACAACTGATGCGTATAATAATAAGATAAAAGAATTTCATTAAAATAAATATACATCGGTCTTGGTCAAACAACCGATGCCTATATAATCCGGAAAAAATCAATATGCATCGGCTGTTGGACGCCAACTGATGCCTATAATAGAAATAAATTCAAAGAATATATAAGCATCAGTTCATGTAGAGCAACTGGTGTCTATAACCAAATACGAGCATCTGTTCTGGAAAGAACAGATGCCTAATCATATTTAATTACGCGCCCATTCGCGGGAATAATTGGTGAATATATGGCTGAGCAAAAATTTCAAAACATAAAGCATTAGTTTTTCTGACATTAATCGATGCACATAATAATAAAAATCCAAAAATTTCTGTAAAATAAATAGCATCGGTTGTTGATGGACAACCGATTCCTGGAACGAAACAAGAGCATCGGTTCTATTGAAAAACCGTTGCTTATTCAAATTTAATTACGCGTCACCGCGGGAAGAAAAAAGTGAATAAAAAATCGGCCGAAAAATTTCAAAACATTAAGGATCGGTTGTTTACTGATCCCGATGCATTTATATTTAAAAGTAATAATAACATCGGTTTATTTTCAAAACCAATGATAATTATTTTGGCATCATACAATATGCATTGGTCGAATTTTCAACAACCGATGCATATTGTGAAATGCTGTCTTCTCTTAAAATGCCGGTGTTTTTAAAGTTACTAGAACAACTTAAAATTCTGAATTGAATCTTCACATTTATAATTTATGAACATAAATTCAATACTCCACCCAAATATCTTTCATCTTTGCTATTGAATCTGCAGTTGAAATTTTCGAAATTAACCGAAAACCTACAAGTCTCTTTGCAAATTGAACAAGGTATGCATTTATTTTTTGCATTTTATTGTTTTACATATAATTTATCTGCATTTAATCTGAAAAGGCGTMAAGCAGCATTAATYTTTATTTAACCTAGAATTCCAAGCGGTTGTTYTTCATGGAAATTYAAAAGGCATGATGCATCGGGAAATTGAAAAGACYCTGAACTTGTTTGTATAAATACCCCTGTTTGTGGAAAATATTAATCTTCACAACACCTTTTTGGCAATTGAAATTTAAAGCTCCATCTCAAAAAAATAATGGCTGACAACACGATTTCGGGACCGCTTCGCAAACTAATGGAAACTCAGGAAAAACAAATTTTCTTGCTGATGAAGCAAATGCAGGAAGAACGTTCCGCAGACATGCGGAARGWAGCCWACAAATTGGAAGCAATCACCAACATTRTGAGCAGTATAAATGCTCATTGGGYTGAGGTGGTGCTCTCCATCTCCAAGCTCGAATCTATTCTCATCACCAAGATTGGTGCACGGTTTGATGGTGATGATGTTGGTAATTCTCAGGCAGGAACGAAGAGGAAGGCTGCSGACGCTTGATTTTTCTTCATGCATTTGTAATTTTTATTTTTATTTTTTGCATTTGTAGCTTTTTTGACTTTTGGTAATTGGAATAAAATCATTATATTAAATTGATGTGTGCTACTTAATAGTAAGGAATAAAATAAAGTTGAGGTTTTTCTTGAACTTTTAAGGACTACAAACAAGTTCAGCTGACTCATACATGTACATGTGAACCACCTAATAAAACATCATGTAAAACAAAATGTACAACCTAATAACAAATATAATTATCACAAAATTTCTGATACACATAAAACAGTAGATGACTTGTTGGAGGAACACTTGTCTTTCTATAGTCGACTTTGGTTTGCTTAACATAATAATAAAAATAATAATTATAATTAGTTGAATTTTTTATCTCAAAGTTAATTATAATATAATATGAGTTCTAACACTATATAAATTTTGTCAAGAAAACAGAATAACAACAACAAAAAAAGTAATTAATAAGAAAACTAAATTATGAAAATAGATACATGCATTTATATTTTCTGGTAAATTAATTTTTTGTTTCTTTGTTAGTGTTAGTATTGAGTTCTTAATTCAATTGTGCAACGGTAGAGAATGGATCGAAGTTGGATGTATGGTGGACATAATACACTTGAATATATTCAAGGGGTTGAAAGTTTTCTTAGATTTGATGTGGAMAATAAAGCTAAGACTGCTTCGGAGACGATTGRGTGTCCTTYTGTTGATTGCAAAAATCTGYGACAATTTCGGACTACYGACCAAGTGAAGAGACATTTGATACGTCYAGGTTTTAAAGAAYGTTATTCACGATGGATATGGCATGGTGAAACTTTGCTTGATAATACAGCTCACTTGACATCTCCGTCTACGTATGGTACTAGTGATAGTAATACAGAGACCGACGAGGATGTAGACAGTGATCGATTAGATGAAATGTTGCATGATATAGGAGGTGATATCAATAATGTTGCAGCGTTTGGAAGATTATTTGCTAATGCTGGGAAACCGTTGTACCCTAACTGTACCAAATTTACAAAGTTATCGTTCATGCTTAATCTATATAACCAAAAGGCAAAGAATGGATGGAGTGATATGAGTTTCTCGGGGTTACTAGAGCTTCTAAAAGATGTGTTTCCTGATGATAACGAGAACGATTCCTCACAAATTACTTTTCCTGAAGGGAGTATCATTGAAGGTTACGCTGCCGAGGAGGTAATTGAGTTTTGTACAAATTACTTGGCGAATTTTGAAGCTATTGGCATTCCTAAATCTCGCCACGCGGGAAGGCTTGCAGGAAAAGGTACTATTGGGCTCAAAGCATTCTTTGCAAATTCTAAATTGCGCATCCAGGCACACAAACTCTTATTGCAACACATTTCTGAGGTCCATTCATACCTCGACCGGCACATGTCCATTTTAAAACAGCAGAACCCTTCAAGGGATGAAATATGGGTGACCAGAGAACATAATCGCACATTTTATGAATGGTTCAAAGAGACAGTAATGCAAGAGTTATCTAGGATATCTAATAACATCACCAAAACAGCCAAGTGGTTAACATATGGCCCCGCTTCACATGTGAGGTGTTATGAAGGTTATGACATCAATGGTTATACGTTTTACACGAAATGTCAGGATGACAAAAGTGTGCTGCAGAATAGTGGTGTCTCAATAGTCGCATTAACGAGCGATTATTCGAGTGCGAAAGGTAAAGGACCAGTGGATGCTTCTATGTTATTCTATGGGGTCATTGAGGACATTTGGGAACTTGACTATAAATTTTTCAAGATTCCTCATTTTTGATGTAGTTGGGTCACAACGGACAGGGTGTGAGGGTTGGTGATTTGGGATCCACTTCAGTTGATTTTAGTCGATCGGGGTATCAGGATGATCCATTTATACTTGCATCACAAGCAAAATAAGTCTTTTATATTTCTGATCCTGCCGATTTTAGGCGGTCTCTGGTCCTCCCCAGCAAAAGGATTTAGCGATGTCGTAGATGAATACGAGTACGACCACTTCGATGAAACCCCACCATTTTCCATTGATATTAATGAACCTCCGATAAACTTAGGTGATAATTATATTCGTTCTGACCATGGAGAAGGAGAGTGGATTGAAAAAAAGGATTAATGTACTAAACTTGTTAGATTATTTTTTGGGACGGTGAAATTTACTTAGTCATAATAAGTTATACCAGTTGTTTCTGACACATTTTTTTATCTCAATTATAAACAAACATCCTTATGCTTGGAAGCAACTTCATTCGAGGTTAAAAATCGACTCATCACTGAGTGTCTTCATCTCCATGGTGGTTGCATTGTGTTTTTATTATTATTATTATTATTATTATTATTATTATTATTATTATTATTATTATTATTATTATTATTATTATTATTATTATTATTATTATTTCTTTTTATGTGTGTGGTTAAAAAAATACACACACACACCTTTTATTGTTGTTTCAGTCTGGTTTTGTTATTGGTGGAGCTCCCTTTGTACTGGTGGATTTGGTTCTTTTACCAAAATAGCAAGTTATGAAAGACACTATGTAATTTCATATAGACAGTTTAGGAATAAATTTTAAGTTTTAACCTAAGTGAAATATGGTTGAAAACTTGAGTTATGAGTTATGAGCTACTGTAGCTAAAGCCACATCCCAGGTGTGTTTTTTGTAATGATCTCTTGTGTAAGTATGAAATTTGGAACTGTTTGTATTGTAAATATAAGTTTTGAACAGGGTTTATTTTGTAAATATTGTTTTTTTTAGTAGATGTATATTTACCTATAAAATTCAAACCCGTGCCTAAACAATAAGCTTTTTTCTTGATTTTCATGCCAGAATATGTCAGTAGCATCGGTTTTTAACATTAGCACCGATGCTTGAAGTGTGTCTAAACTTTTGAATTATTTTGCATCTCAGATATATCCTTAAACGAATATAGTTTTGTTAGATCAATATTGATATGTATATATACCAACGAAATGCTATTTTTAATAAATGTATCTTTTAATGAAAGGTTTGAAACAGAAATAAGCATATAATTATTTGAAGTGAGCTGTTTCCTATGGACATACTTTAAGCATCGGTTGTAATGGTAATAACCGATGCTACTGTTAAGATCTTAGGAAGAAAAACTTTAGACGGGCTACGGGCAAGACCTAGCCAATCTGATTAATGATCAAAGCCCGGGCCACGCGCCATGTCCATCAAGCAAAGCAGTTCTAGGCCCAGTTGAGCCCAATAGTGATTCCCCGGACCAGGGGTCGACTCCGAATGGCCCAAGGGAGGAGAACATTTTTAAGTTGCCAAATTTCCTCTTAGAAAGGCGATGTGGGATATAGGAGATTATGCTGTAAAGGAAGCTGCTGGTGGGAAGGAACAAAAAAGCAGCTATTGAACCTTTGTTGTTACATTGAAGATTGTTCCTTTTCATGTGGTGTCCCAAATTATGATGTATGCCAAACGATTGTTGTTAATAATTGTCAGTTTGAATGGCTTTGTAATTTTTTTTGTTCTCGAAATTTCATTTTTTTGCTGGTCATTCAAATTGCTTTCCTTTTCCAACTGGTTGCTACCATTATTTTATAAGGATCAGTTATACAGCTCACTTCAAAATCGATGCTTAAAATTTATCAATTGCATCGGATGATATACAGACAACCGATGCATTTAATCTTAGCAACCAAATAATTTTCAGGCTCACTGGGTAGCTCGAGCACGTTGTCTAATCAAAATAATTAAAGTATTCATTTCGTTTGCATGCATAAACATTATTTTTTTTAAACCGACTTACTTAAGAGCAAGACATTCCAGCACAACACTCTCAAATTAGGAATACCCTCGTTAATATATACACTAAGTCATGATTTTCTTGATTTTCCATTTGCCTCAAAATCTTGTGAAAGATTTTTTTTTGTATAAACGTGGAGTGAGTTTATTGGGAACATACAAATTATTAATGTGTGGGCAACTAATATAAGGGTAAATTTGGAACTACAAAATGTATATTTTGCATGTTTCCCTATAAAAAACAGGGGTTGGTCTTCAATGGATATCTGCAGGGAGTAGTAATCATTTCATATAATTAGTAGGAGTGTAAATAGCATACCATTTTCACGCAAGCTGAAACTAAGTGTCAATGTGGTTTGTGGTTTGAGGTTATGTCAATTAAATGGTCAATTTCACAGTCTTTTGAGCTACCCAGCCTCTTACATTTTCTATTTAAATCTGCCATCACAATTTCAACTCAATTTTCTCTTCTTTTGTAATCATCTCCCTTCATATTTTCTTAATCATATATATATGATGTCGAGCTCGAGGTTCGAAAGCAGCGACGACGAGGCTGGTCCATCCGGACTTGTAGAACAACTCGAGGCGGAGATAGTCCGCTTCAAGAAAGACTTTGTGGATCAGTTATTCCACATTATTGAATTTCTTCTCGAGAGCCAACACTACGAGCAAGAGAGGGACCGCTTGGCAGCTGAGAACGAGGTGTTGAAAGAGAAGCTGAAGAAGTATGAAGATAAATGAACTGTTGTTGTATTTTTTTTATTTTTTTTTAATTTCCGTATGGTTTATTAATGAAATTTCCATTGTGTGTTTTCATCCTTTTTTGATGTTGTGGTTTATTAATGAAATTTATGTTTTGTGTTGATATCCTCTACCATTATTTGCCGTTTTCATACTTTAATTCTTGATGTTGTTTAATTCTTGAACATGAAAAGGTTGCTTTTTTATTCCTTCCCACCAACAGCTTCCTTTACTTCATAATCCCCTATCCCACATCGCCTTTCAAAGAGGAATTTTGGCAACTTAAAAATGTTCTCCTCCCTTGGACCATTTGGAATCGACCCCTGGTCCGGGGAATCACTATTGGGATCGAATGGGCCTAGAACTGCTTTGCTTGATAGACATGGCGCGTGGCCGCGCTTTGATCTTTAATCGGATTTGCTAGTGCCTGCCCGTAGTCCGTCTAGATTTTTTTGTTTTTTAAAATTTTCCTAAGATCTTAACAGTAGCATCGGTTATTAACATTACGAACGATGCTTAAAGTATGTCCGTAGGATCGGTTTGTATGAAAACAACCGATTCATATAATATTGGTTGACATTCTTTCCCGCTTTTTTCTTACCAGCGATGAATATGCATTGGCTCTTGTCAAACAACCGATGCTGAACCCTAATTTTTACGATATTATTAAACCCTCAGAAAACAAAAAATCGGCCTTGAAAAATTTATCGACATATCTTGCCGAATTATCTTCTATCCCAAATTAAGGATGACTTTAATTCTGACATTCACCAAGACCATCCTCATGCCGCTGTCACGTTTCATGGTATATGTGATTTTATCTCATCCTTTTTTTTTTCTTTTTCTGTTCTGATATATATTTTTTGATTTGTGTTGTATGATTTTTTGTAATTCTGAATAATTGTCGACACAATTGCAGCATATCCCGCAGAAAATTGTCCATTTTTTTTGCAAAGCTTCCGAGCAAGTATTTTAAATTGCGCAATCCCATCGGGCAGACTTGGGATGTCACAGTGGAGTTGTTTGGTGAAGATGGTGACCAGGTTTGTTCTCTCCATAACTAACTCAAGTTTGTTGATGAACAACTTTGCGTGTTTAAGTACCCTTATTCGATTTGTGTTATTTGTGTTCTTATGTGTTCAAGATGGTGATTCGACTGATTATGAATTATATTTCTTCATTTTTATATAATAATGTCATTCTTGATGTGTTGTTTAAGTTTTTCCGCAAACTAGATACGACTGAGAGTTTGCATTTATACTCTGTTTTTTTATTTGTTTGTTTATTGTAGGCGCGGTTAAAAGGGGAGTGGCTCGGTTTTATGGAGGACAACAGAATTAGAGAGGACTATTCTGTTGTCTTCATAAATAATGAGCCTTATATTTTTAACGTAATAGTCTTTGACGGCAAAGCCGTTACAAGCAATCGCTTTGTAGGTGTGAAAGATCCTGACCTTGAGCTGACCCATTTTCCTTCTTTCAAAGTAACAGTATCGAAGACTGTTCTAGAGCATGGACGAATAGTAAGTTGAAGATTTTTATATTATCTGCAACTAATACACTTTCCACGAATTATTGATTTGACGTTAGCAGCTTCTAATCATGCGAGCTTTTTATAGGCCATTCCAAAGGACTTCTGGACTGAGCATGTGGTCCCAGGAGGTAATGGTCATCAGGTGAAGGCTACAATTATAGGATTTGCTGATCAACGTTGGGTTGTTGATGTATCAAGCAGGGCATCAGATGGTCGTCTTGTCCTTACTGGCTGCCAGGAGATGCTTGAAGACTTATGTTTGCCACTCAACTCAACCTTCGACCTTCATATCGTGGATCTCCCATATTTAGTTTTTGTTTTGTCATTGTAATTTTATATGTGTTTGGGATGGAATTAGATGTAATGGGGGATTGTTTTATGTTTGGACTATGTGAATGCTTAATCTTTTTCAGTAATGATTGTTATGAGGCCAAAAAATAATTACTTTATAGCCTTTTTATTTATGTGTCAAGCATTTTATAACCTCTAAGATTGGTTTATTTGTTCTCTTCTCCCAGCGTTTATTAACGAATCCCCTGTGTTCGATTAATTGATTGAGAGTTGCTCAATTAATTTAAGATTCTATTTTCTAACTTCTCTAGAAAATAAGAAACATAAAAATTGGATTAATTTATCCTTCGATTAAAAAACACAACACATGAACAACTGAACAATCACATTAGAAAAGCTTTCTCGGTTTCGGAACCCTACCAAGTCAAACAATAAACGGCGTAGAACACACTAAAACCACATACACCCTAGAGACACCTTTAGTTGTTTTTGATCCAGATAACAAACCAAGCGCCGTGCACAACCAACGTTCCCGATTTTGCTTCTTCTTAACATATTCTTCAAGCTTACAATTTTCAGCTGCAAGTGCTTTGAGGTTTGTTTTGTGCTTCTTCACATCTAATTCAAGTCTCTTTATGTCAGCCTCCAACACTTGAACTTCAGCTTCAAATTTATTTAGTCTTCTTAAAAGCCCGGGAATAATTTGAGTAGCTCTTGGTCACAGTGGGTCCTCAAGCCATTTGAAAAAATTGGACCCTTCAGTCTCCTACAATATTATTTTTTCCAATCAAAATTAATGCAAACAACCCCTTTAACTACGAAAAATGAAGACTATCGGAAAAATCAAGCAAAAGCACGACACACCCAAAGAAATCTTAAGTAATAGTTATTTTAACTACAATCAAAGGATCCCATGTTAACATCTTATACAAACCCCCAAACCACCAAATAATTATTAGCCCTGATAACTAAAAATAGGAAAGAAGTTCAACAATTACACGAAATCTTGGACAACTTATATATCTCCTCCCGAGATTGAGGTCGGTCCATGATGTCCGACAAATGACATCATCATCACAATTGCATTTTCCACTTCCCATAGTGAACTCAGATGTTTGCCTCTAGGCCATTTCCAAGCAGATTGTCGAAATAACACCTTTAGACTGAAATATGGTATATTTATTACAAATAATTCTAGGAATTTTCAGATTGCACCCTAAAATTTTAGATGTTTATGTTTTGGCCCTAAATTTCCAGAATTTGTAAATTTTATACCTTTTATGGGAGTTTAATTTTGTGATAGTCAAAACTTAGGCTTAAATGCAAACAAGTCTTTCAAAAGATATAATTATGTTTTAATCATTGCCAATAAAAATTACCATGGAGACCGCAATAGGGAAAAACGAGGCTCTCTGTAAAGTAGCCTTTGTCTTGAAATTGATAATAACCCCCATTGTCGACGACGAAGGACCTCAATGATCTATCTTTCACATTATAAACAACCAAACGAGCTCCATCCATCAAAACAACCTCCTCCTCCTCATCTCCAACAAAACACAAAGTCGTGAACCAAGACAAAACTCCATTACAATAAATGCTGAGTTTCGTCCAAGACCCTGCATACTCTTTCATAAGCCAAACATCCATTCTTTGGTCACCAATTTCCCTGTCCACCAAACAAAGACATCCCCCAAAGACCACAAGTGCATTTGTTGAAAACTCGCTAACTACATTGACACCAACAGGTGGAGTGATTTCGAAATATGCCTCGATAACCAAATCTAAATAAATTATTACAAACTCCAGCTTTCCAAATTCACTCATCTTATAATGCAGCCAATGGATAGCCCCGTTGAAAAAACTTCCACAGGGGATGCAAATTACTAAATTACCATAAGGCGAGGTCTTAAGCCTTTTCCAGACACCCGTTTTCACAGAGTACACATATACACCATCGCAACGGTTAGGCACGAATGGGCCATCATAATCCAAATCGCAATAAGAAAGTAAAACCACCCTATAATCATCTCTGGCACTATCATACCCGTATCCACATGCGACATGGGTAGTCTCACCCTTAACCAGAGGTGGAGGAGGTAGTCCCACCTACTCCAGAGTAATGGGGTTCACCAAAACCATCCCACCAGTTAGATTGAGTAGTAGTAGTAACCCATCGCATGAACCCAAAACCAATCTGCACACACCAGGAAATTCGAGCTCTCTTGAAATGGTGCTAATGTTGCCTTTTATGATTTTCATGGAGCGAATGGTGTTAGATGGAGTGATGAGAGTGATATATTCTTGGAAGGGTATTTCTTGAGCGAGGTGGGATTTGATGAACTGTGGGTTGGAGAGCAAGTTGCACCATGTTTTTGATAAAGATCTGAGCCTGCCTATCGATTTCGTAGGGAGGCGTAAGAATATATCCATCAAGATTTCTTAGGGAAGATCCATTCTACTGTTCAAGACTTTGTAGGGGTTTAGAAGGGATTGTTTGCTTCTGGAGGCAGAGGAACATGGGACTTGTTTTTAATATTTACTATTATGGACATCGGTTATTACTAACAACCGACTTTAGTTGTCTGATAAAATTTATGAGCATCGGTTGTTTTTGTACAACCAATGCATATGCTCGTGAAATTTGTCAATTTTTGGGCGAGGGAGGGATTCGAACCCGCGTGGCTCATAGGCTTTAAAAAGTCCAGTTTTGCCCCCAAATTCACGAAAACTAGGTTTCTAAATTAAAATTTGAGTCCGAAATTTTTGTATTTTCCCACTCCAAAAACCCGCCAGATATTTAGAAGTAACATTTTGGAAAAGGAGACGATTCATTCAAACTCACCTGCTATTCGCCGTCAATTTCCATCGCCTGCTGTTCGCCGTAGATTCCCTGTCGCCTGGTTTCATCCTCGCCTGCTACAAATTGCGCAAGAATGTATGTTTTTTAGTACTTGTTCAGTTCGTTAATTAAAATGTTTGGGTAATGTTCAGGTGTGGAAAATTAAACTCTCTGAGTTGGTAATTGGGGTTGGAACTAAGAATTTTTACCACAGCCATTTTCCGCTTCCCGTGGCCAAGTTGGACCTTTCAGATAGGAATGAGACCTTTAAAGTCGGACCTTTCATGTTAATTAGGTATTTTTCCAGTATTTATGTTGATGACCGGACCTCTTAATTCCATTGCATAACCAATGTCTATGACAAGTTTAATTATCATATTAAATTTAGTTGCTACCTATTGCAAAATATGGGAAAAATTAATTAACACACCCACATGAGGATCATCGATGAACGTACTTTGAGGGATGTATATATAGAACCCATCTGTAGTGAATTAGTGTATGGTTGATGCCATTTATTTGATGAATAACTTCACTATCATATTTTGGATATCCTGTTCACAAGCCATTTGAACCCTCTTGAACTATGTTATGCGGTAAGTACCTTCACAAAAGTTGTTGATATGCTTCTTAGTTGTATGTAGCTGCTAGAATAATCCAAGTATCTGTTTTCACTCTTGTAATCTATTTAAAGATTTGGTGTCTTCACAGTAGTTGTCGATTGATGTTTTAGCTTTCATCGCCGTATAAATTATATTTTTAATCAAATATTTTAAGAATTTTATCAACTAACGGCACAGAGTCATGAATGATTCATCCAGCACCCACTGTGAACACGAGTCTGAATCTGTGAGAAGAAGATCTAGAGGCTTAACGACATGCATTAAAATGGAAGCCAAGCCTTCAGAGCAAAAGCATGTCAGTTTCGATGATAACAATAAACCCATCGGGAAATATGCTACCAATTTCAAGAATTACCTAAGTTCTCTAGTCCGGTCGCATGTAGATATTAACATCGACGAGTGGAAACACGTCGAGAGTGGTCTGAAGGATTTGATTTGGGAGGATTTGCAGGTATATAATAATCAACTTTTTATAGTATGTTGATGAACACATGTGTTAATATATGTCTGTTTCTTATTTATTCAGAGAGAGTTCAATATCGAAGGGGATGAGATGAAGAAGTACTTCCTGAAGGTTGCGAGAGTGAGGTGGCCGGCTTTCAAGTGGCGGTTAGTACGTGACTTCATAAAGAGTAAACACATAAAATATGATCATCTATCCCAGTTATATCATTCCATCACAGCTGATCAATGGGAGAAATTCGTTAGTGATCATCAATCTGAAGCATTCGAGGCATGTACATTACCTTTTTTAAAAAAAATCACCAGAAATATATATCTAATATTTTCCTAAAAACGTTTTACCAGGAAAAGAGTAGGAAAGATCGGGAGAGCCAGTCTCACAACCAGCATCCGCACTTTTTAGGAACCGGTGGATATGCTAGTGAGAAAGCTAAGTGGGTTGTATCAGACCCTCTCTCATCATCATCTTCATGTGCTTCGCTCAGCTCGAGTATAGCTCCGGATGATCTCAGCTTGGATTGGGTTCGAGCAAGAATCAAGAAGGACGAAAAGGGAAATTATGATATCCCGAATGATCAAACGAAGGGGGTGGTTGATAAAATGGTAATTATTTTTTGTAAGAATATATATTTTTGGAAGTACTTACTTAATGACATGAGGAAAGTGTATTAAATGATGTTTATCATTTCTAGAAATAGGTTGAGAAGGCTCGAGAAGTCAGCGAAGGGACGTTTCTACCGCAGAGGCACGATGACATACTAAAATCATCTCTAGGGAAGAAGGAGCACCCGGGTCGGGTGCGAGGTGTTGGTAGCCACGTGAACGTGAAGTCTGTTTTTGGTTGACCGAGTCAGACAAGCAGGAGACAGAGTGGAGTGGTGTTAGTGGACAAGGTGAGGGCGGCTCCGACACAAGAAATCACGCAGCAGATGCAGGGCAAGTTTGATGCTCTACAAGCTCAATTCAACCGATTTTATGAGCAAGTGAATAACCAAGGTCCGCAGACTCCAGTTATTTACTAAAACATGCCATCAAGAGTTAACGAGGGGCTGACTTCCACACGCCGATGCAAGGTGATCCACATAGTAGTTTCCAATCGGTTTGTGGGACTCCATTTCCTATGGTTGAGTTATAAATTAGATAATATGTAGTGTATTTTCACAAACCTACTCATTCAAGCACCCTGGTAGTTGATAAATAAGTAATTCTTAGTCAAGATTCATTATGCATTATATTTTCAGAGTCGTCTTTTCATTATTTATGTATTAGAAAATATCAAGTCTCATTTTTGCTCCTCCTTTCATTATAGAGGAGTTAGTTCTAATTATTGCCTCTTAATGGCACTGCATCGTATTATTTTCAGAAACAAACTTTCATAATTAAAACATATTTTTACCTGTATCCAGAATGTGAATTGAAGACTAAAGGGGTTGAAAGTAATTAGGTTTGTTATATAATATACTCAAGCCGTTACGGTCGGGGGATTTTTGCATTTCTCCATTGTCAATAACTGCATATACTCAGGCCATTACGGTATAACCTATAAAACTCGAACTCGTTATCATCAAGTTTTAATTTTTATTCATCATCAGAATATAATCATTTTTATTCAGACCATTAACTTTAGTCTACTTTGAGTAATAGAGTCTGACCGAATGCCGCCTAGCCCTGTCCATTTCGGGGGACATAAAAATTATTGCGAAGGGGATGGTTTACCCAACCGGTGAGGACACGATAGTGCATCATCAGAATGTGACACCCGGTAATGTCAAGGTCTCAGTAGATGAAATTGCCGAGGGTGCAGCAGAACTCCCTCTACCGATGACGGCTCATCCAGAAATGAGGCACGTGGGTGAAACGTTAGGTAGCTTTTTGCAGTGGCCGATCAGATTGGTTCAGGCAAGAGAGGTAATAATATATGTTTTAATTTCACCAATTACTTATATATTTTTAGTATGCTCAATCATGGCCATATGTACAGGAACTTACAAGGCCATATCCAAAGAAACAGTGAACAAGTCTCATGGAGACAAGTGGTGAGCAATCTGAAACAAAACCAAGGCCACCTCTTGTTGATGACGTAGTCTTGGAGACTTTGGGACCTAATTGCATAGAGCTACACAACCTGATTCTATCGATGCCCGTGCATGTGGACCACGTCTCTATGGACCTAGAGCAAATCATCTTCCATGAAAGAAGAGAGACAAAGATTCACGTGCCAATTAATGATATTCGGAGCCTGTTCAGAATGGGGTTGATCAGTGTTGCTGTTGTGCAAGTCTTTGTGCGGTATGAGCTTTCTTTTTCTTTATCAATTAGTTCAATATTTAGCTTAAATTTATTTAGTTATGAATCTACTAATGATTTACAGGTGTCTTCGTGGGTTGGCTGAGAGTCTTTGTGCTGGTGCCTTCGGATTTCTTTGTACAGCGAAGATCTGCAAGAAAAGTATATTAAATGACCCGACTGCTGTGACGACGTACATAAGTCATGCCTTTGGTGAAATGTTTAGCAGGACATTCATTCTAGCACCATACCTAGACGAGTAAATAGATATTTCTTGTTATTTTTTCCTTTACTCCTTTATAATTATTATAATTTATAAAAATAATTAATATTTGTGCTTACGAAAATGTGTAGTGACGACTGGGTGCTGCTAGTGATATGTCCTCTTAAGAATTTATTTTAGATCCAAAGGGATACAAGAGGGACTTGGATATCAAGACACATGTTAATACGTAAGTAACAATTTTCCCCCTATATTTGTGTTTCTTATTTTTTGAAAAGGTAACTTTTTGTCCTTTTTTACAATAACATCATAAAAAACAATTCACTTACAGGTCTTTATTGTCAATGTAGTAATGTACTGATTCAATTTTGTGGGCAATTGTTTCGTGGGCAACTTTTTTCATACCATTAATGCAATTTTGCTATTTTCCACAACCTGATTCTTTCTAGAGCCTACTCTGTGTGTTTCCAGTCATAAAACCGCTTGAAGTTTTTCATTGGATGTAATATAAGATTGGATGGTTCATCCGCTCATTTTTGTTTTAAAACTGTAAATGTTTAATATATAGGTAGCAATTTATTATTGTTTATGAAATAATACTTTGCGTGTTATTAACTGCTTGATTGCAATGATTACTATTTGCAGGGCAGTTCGGACCTATTGGTCAAAAAAAGGAAAAAGAGGAATAAACATGGTGTGGAATCATCTTCCGGTAAATTATTCTTTATGGTATTAACTAAAATTTATCGGTTACCCTAGTACGCAAGTTAGTAAAGTTCTTTGACCCATTTCATTTTGACTCACCGATAGATCTTTTGATAGGGGGATATTGATCTGCTTTCATATGATTTTGTTAGTGTAATCAACAACGAGGAGGAAACGAGTGTGGTTATTATGTCATGAGGTATATGTATGATATTTGCTCCCAAGTCAGTATGACTTCTTCATTAGACAAGGTACGTGTAAACTCATTTTTTAGTAGTAAAAATTACTGAATATTTTTTAAACTCCAAACCTAAACTTCATTTTTAAAATCACAAGTTGAAATTTTGAATCGGAATGTGTATGACTCATTTGGAGTTGAACCATACGAGCAAGAAACAATCGACAAAATTCCTGAGATATGGGTAGAATACATTACTCGGTAAATTACTCGTATATATGTATTTTTTTTCTTAGTTTTAATTACTTTTTCTTAGTTATTAAGTAATTTATTTTGTAACTTGGTGCAGAACATTATGAAGACGTCGATGGATTTCCTCTGGATTTTCTTACTTAATAATGTGAATTTTATTCATTCACAAGGAAAAGCATGGAATGACAGACAAATAGCAGTAAAGAGATTGTCTAAGGATTCAGAGTTGAAATTTAAGAACGAGGTGTTGTTCGGAGCCAAACTTCAACACAGGAATGGAGGAAAGGCTCTGGGGATTCTCCTTTGGAAGGAAACGAGATGCTTCTTATTTACGAGCTTTGTGCTGTTGAACATGATAGATTCTATGAGGTTGGGGTTTGTTTGCTACTTGTGCGATGAAAATAATTAGTTCAACTTGAGTTTTATTAGATAGGATGGGAATTTCTGCATTTGAATTATTTATTATTGAATAGAATGCTTTTTTTTATATTAAATTACTTTTTTGCAAATGGTAATTATCAATTATCTGGGCAGGTTTTAAAATAAAATTTTTGAAATTTTTGAAATTCTGGAAATTTTTTATCAAAAAATTTGTGCATCGATTTGTACAAACCGATGCATATAATTAGATTTTGGCATCAGTTTTTAACATTTTTATATACATCGGTTCTTGACAACAAAACTGATGCATATAAGTAAAAAATCGATATCGGTTACTCAACAACGACCGATGCCTATAGGTCACTATAGGCATCGGTTATGTAGAAAACAAACTGATGCCTATAGTTAACCTGTACGCATCGATTGTGAGATACAAACCGATGCCTAAATCTCGCCATGAGGCATCGGTGCTTTCAACAAAACTGATGCGTATACGTAGACATTAAGCATCGGTTACATGTCAAAGCCGATGCCTATAGGTAAACTATAAGCATTGGTTGTGTTGAAAACAACCGATGCCTTCAGAGCACATTAGGCATCAGTTTTTGTAGAACAAAAACCGATGCCTATAGTTCACCTACATGCATCGGTTGTTTTCTAATAATCGATTCCTTAGAGGACATTAGGCATCGGTATAGAATAAAATTGATGCCTATAGCTACACTATAGGCATTGGTTGTTTTACAAAAAAACCGATGCGTGTAGTAAAAATTAGGCATTGGTTTATAGTGAAACCGATGCCTATAGTGCAACTATAGGCATCGAATGTTTCACAGTAACCGATGCCTTTAGTGACTGTATATGGGCATTAGGCATCGGCTTGTGATGACTATATGCATCGGTTATGGTAAAACAACCGATGCATATGTCTATTATAGGCATCAGTTGTAAAACCGATGCCTAAAGTCCAGGTTATAGGCGTCGGTCTAATAGGCATCGGTTGTAAAACCGATGCCTATAAAAAAAACAACCGATGCTGTTTGAGGTTTTCTGTAGTAGTTCCTCAAGCTACGCGTTGAAAATCTTAAAGGCGATGTATGTAAAAAAATCATGAAGGTCTTTTGTTGCTTTTTTTTTCCGGGGAATCTTCTCCAAATCCTGCAAAATGCACACTTCTTTAGTTGTTATAAAATTTGGAAACAGGAATGAGTGATTTTATTGTAGCAGAAGCATAAATTAGTTTGACAAGAATAAAAATGATTGTGAATAAGTTATACAAGTCATTTATTTGCATTTAAAATTCAAATTATAAACAGCACGGAAATGAACAATAAGTTCTCCAAATCAATTCCTCGAACTTCATTCACATCAAGTTCCCTATTATAATGGTATCAAGAAGTCACCAACATTAAAGCAGGAAATCTAATCAATATAATATGCATTAAAAGAATTAGTCTCGATTTAAAATAAAAAATAATGTAATTAAGATGTTGAGAATATAATGGGATGTAATGAGCACATTGATATAATGTTTTAATTTTACCATCCTGCTTTTTTTTTAAGCCGTTGTTGAAAGAGGATTTGTTCCAAAACAGTGAGGAAAAACAAACTCAAATTAGTTGAACCTAGTGGAAAAAAAGAATTGCAAATGAAAACCAAAACAAAGAAATATAAAAGTAAGCAAATCCAGTATAACTAGGATTTTTAAAAATAAAAAAGGAAACCTTAAGAACCAAATTATTCCTCTTTGCCATCTAAAACTTTCATTCTTTCCCATTTTCTAATATAGCAGCATAAAATGTTAGCTACAAAAATGCTTCTTATAAGAATGATAACTGTAGTAGTTTTTATTTAAGCTACACACCTTATTATAATTTTTTGTAATTATCCTTAAAATAAAATTGGTCCTTAGTTTTCTCTCTCGACTCAAGCTTCTAGTTTCTACTCAACAAAGCAACTAACCAAGAGATACATCAATAAAATTTGAGTAATCTCCTAAAGATACACAAAAAGGGTAAACAAAAATACTAAGGCGATATTAAGGCAATTAAAATGGTTATAGAAAGAATAGACAAAGTACTACAACTACTAAGGATACACCAAAAGATTATTCAAATGTTATGGGGGTAAACAGGGATAAATACAAAGGCAAGTTCTGTTGCGTTAGGCAGGTTTGAGTGAACTATATGCATCATATTGGGGTGATTCTTGGGGCTATAGAAAGCCAGTACACATGAATATGGTTCTTTTGAAGACAACTATAAAGTAATCATCAAATCACCTTGTCCAGCACAATTTCCTTACAAAATCATCCAATTAAATTATCTAATTTTATCAACATAAATTGTAATTGCACTTAGACACCTATAAAGCAACCATCAAATCACCAAGATATGCCTGAAACTAACCAAACTACACTTTAAACATCATTTTTTTAATTTCTATAAATGATCGACTCACCTTTGTAAAATAGCATATTTTAGGGATTTTTCTTCATCGATCGACACCCCCTTTTCTCCACTGGTTTTTTTTGTTGAAATAGCTTCAGGCTGGGGCTTCTACTACATGATTGAACTGTGTTCTTAAAATTATAAAAAGGAGAACGATATTCAGTAATATAAACCTACATGTCTCGTACCATACACACAGAAAATCTTTTGATTATAAATGAAATACATAAATTATTATTATTGCTCACCTTCTGAAAATGTCCTAGTTGATTAGTGGAGTCGACTAAGTGAGCGGCCTTTTCAAAGAAAGTATGGACTCCAGTGCAATAACCACCCCTTCGATCTCGCCCTATTTTACAGTCGAACTCGAGTAAACACCGTCTCCTGTGCTTTTCGTCACTGGAAGAGATTCACTAGTTAGAGCAGGGTGTAAATGAAAAATCAAGAAATAATTATTCAGAACTCAGCAAAACAAGTAAGAAAAATTTCCAAATCAAGGGAATGAAAAGTTAGAATCGAACCTAGTCTCTTCTAGTACTTGCGGATCTCAAGGAGTGCAACCGTCCCTGTCCTGAAGCGATGGGGCTTCTTGACGCCTCCAGTCGCCGGAGAAGATTTCCTCACCGCCCTAGTCACCAGCTGCTTCCTCGGTGAGTCGTCGGAGAAGATTTCCTCGCCGCCCTAGTCGCCAACTGTTTCTTTGGTGCCTTGCCTCTGTTGGATTTTCTCGTCGTCTGCTTTGTGCGGGAATGTAAAATTTTGGAAAGGGAATGGCATAGGAGAGATGGATCGGGAGAGGAAGGGGCCAGGGCAGTTCATAAGGGTTTTTTGTTTTATTTTTTAATGAGAAAAATTTATATTGTGGGTATATTTTAATACAGAAATAATATGACATACGAGAACGCCTTTTTAAAGGCGTTCTGAATAATACTTTCCAGAACGTCATTTTTAAAGACGTTTTAGATATTTAAAATACCAGAAAGACATTTTTAAAGACGTTCTAGATATTTAAAATACCAGAACGTCTTTAAAAATGACGTTCTGGTATCTAATATACCAGAACGTCTTTTTAACGACGTTCTAGATATCCAGTATACCATAAAGTCTTTAAAAAAGACGCTCTGGTATGTGACACTTTTATTACAAAAATGCCACCGCCTGACATTCTAGAATGCCGCCTCCTGAGGCGTTCTAGAATGATAGTTCTAGAATCCTATTTTTGTACTAGTGTTTGTTAGTTACACACTTAAACTCGATGGAGAAGTCTTTGGTTTTTAGTTCTTGCTTATTGTGATTGTATTTTGATGATTTGAGCATAAACACGTCCCTATAAAAAGTTCTCGAGTGCTTGAGCGTACACTTATATATTACCCTTTGTGAGGATGCATGATTTTGTTTTTCATGCGTTTGAAGTTGCATTACAATTATCTATATTTTCAAAATTATCTATGTAGCACAACACAACTCTTTGCTTGAGCTTATTTTCATTCTTGTTATTCTTTGAAACTTCGAACAAACCAATAAAGTGTGGGGTATTTGGTTAACACAATTTTTCTTTATTTTAGTTCGTATTTTAGTTAGTTTTTGTATTGATTTTGGTATAAGTTGGATAGATTTAGTATATTCTCATATTTTCTTATCTCCAACTTATCTTATCGTATTTTAATCATAATTAATTAATTTTACATTTATTTTAGGTATTTTGAAGAAATTTTGTTTGGACATAATCAAGGGTGGGCCTACAAGTGGAGTTTCGGCAAAAACGGGCCTTGATTTGAAGTATTAAAACTTGCACTGTGTATGCTGGTGGACACTGGGTTACCCAGTGTTGGCTGCGTAGCAGAGAGACCTAGCGGTCACTATAACCGCTAGGCATACCGTTAGCGGCACAGAAACGCATTTTTTAACCCTTACTTGTGCCCCAAGTCTTTGTAAACCTATATATACCTTCCCAAACTTCTTGGAAGCAGAACACATGATTTATGGGACTTCTAGGGCCTGGCAAACCCTAGGTTTTTCCTCTGTTTCTCTTGATACTCTTCTCCATCTTCTCCATATTTTTTAGTTTTAAATTTATAATTTTTAGATTAAGTAGAATAGTTCTTTAGTTCTAATTTGTGGATTTCTTTGATTGGACGACGTTACTTTCTCCGTTAATAAGTAAGCTTTCAATTTTCCTTTTCTTAATTTAGTTTACTTAATTCATGCTTGGTTATTTGAGATTTAATTTTGTCTATGCGTTCATGATATTAAATTTTGTTTATGATCTTGACTATTTCTACATAGAGCGAATTCCGATTTTTTATGGACATCCGAGCGAGGATCCAGCGAAATTTTTCCAAGAATACGAGGACATCACCTGGACTTTCCCTCTTCTCGGCCTTACGAGAGATCAAGTGAGGATGCGAGTCTTCCATTATGCTCTAAAAGATTGGGCAACAAAATGGTTAAATTGTTCAGAGCCCGACTCCATGCAAACGTGGGAGGAAGTGTATGATGGTTCATGGGGAAATTTTGCTCACCTGAATGGGCCCCATCTTCAAATTCACATTATTCGAGCCATGATGATCCGTACGCTCCTCCCGACTCGATTCCTTCCTATTCGATCTATGAAGAATACACTCCACCTATTCCAAATAATTCAGATGAGGATTTAAAGGCGTGGAAGCAAGACCTATCTAACACTACAGAGAATTTCAAGACAATGTTTGGTCAAATAATGGCTTCTTTTGTAAAAAGGATAAGGTACTTAAATAGCAAATAAAAAATGAAAATACGAAGCTTTCAACGACTCCTATCATTCGTTGCTACTAGCAACTTACAAAATTCTCGATCGAGCACGTGGAGCAATTGACGACTCCAAATTACAAAACAAAAACCTATAGAGAGTGTTTTATGACGAGGGCTAGTCGAGGCACTAGTTCTAAACGAGCACAAGGATAGCACGAAGCTAAAACCGAACGGAGATCCTAACAAGTTAAACCACCTAAGTCCACTATATTCGATCGAAAAACTAAACARCRTAACAAATCATCAAAACCGCGTCACTTCGCCAAGGGTCCAAGCAATAATAGCACACACGTTACTCAAATTAATCACAAGCAAGCATACGACAAAATTAAAAACCTAGGACGAACTCTAACCACCCCACACTTAAAGCCTAGCAATGTCCTTATTGCATTTTTAAGCTAAGAAAAGCAGTACAAAGGTGTAGGGAAAAGAGAACGCCCCTATGTCCGAGCTTGTGTCGTCATGGTTGTGAAAAAGTCGTCGCCGGGAGCCGAGGCAAGCAACAAGCTATCTACAAGGTAAGGTAAGGTGGAGAATTTGCACAAAAACAACCTATTTACAAAAACGAAAATATTTTTGAGTTTTTGAATTTTCTAATTTGTTTGGATTTTATTTTTCAAATTTGTTTTAAATTTTGGGAATATATTCAAACGAAATGAAATTAAACTATATACAAAAACGAAAGCAATTAAAAGGATTTTTTTTAATTTTGTTTTTATTATTATTATTTTTTTATTTATATTTTTTTTTATTTTTACAAGAGTCGAGACGAGAAATAAAAGAACATAATCGAAATATAAACAAAATAACACACAAAAATAATAAACAAATAAAATAAACAAAGGATAATCTAGGAGATTTAACGACGTCTCCTAAGTCGGGGACGGAGGGTCGCGTCCTCGTCTTCCTCCTCCTCCTCCTCGTCGCCGTTTATGCCCTCACCGCCGTCATCATCGTTGCCACCGTCATCGTTGCTTTCGTCCTCGAACCGACGCATCCGACTCTCGACCAAAAGGAGCCGGCTATGGAGGCCGTGAAAAGCTCGGTCGTTCCTTGCCTGCCCCTCGTCGAGCCGGTCGAAACGGGTGTTAAGCTGGTCGAAGCGGGAAAACACGGCATGTTGGAAGTCATTCCAACCCATCTTGAGACCCGAGCCGGTGCTCGGGCCTCCGTACTGCGGGATTGCCGCTTGGCTCGTGCTCGGTCCGAAATGCACGCCCGAACCGGTGTTCGGGATGTCGCTGGCCTCGCCTTGTTCATTCTCCCGGTGGCGTTGGCGTCTAGGGTGTGGGTTTGCCGGGTTCTTCGGGACTCTCGGCGTTTTGAACGCCAACTCCATAAGATCGACCCTTCCCATGTTGGCAGCCTCGGCCTCGAACCCGAAGTAGCGGGCAAGAACGGTGATCATCGGTCCCATGCCGACTCGGGCAACGCTTCCTCCCCTCATCTTCCGAATCCCTCGAATCTGTCCACGGATAAACGGGAAAAACGGGACCTGATGTCCATTGCATAGGCACCAAAGCACGTATAGCTCGTGATGGGTGAGGTTGGTGCTCTCATGTTTGCCCATCAGGACGTGGGCAAAGAACTTGTAGGCCCCGAGTAGTGCCAAGTCGGTGATTGCCGAGGCCGAGTAACGATCCTGGGTACCCCGTCCACCCATGATACTTCCCCAAAATTGCTCCGGACTAAAACCGTGCAGCCGCGTGGAAGAAAACTGTTGGCAATTAAGCCCGAGCACCTCTTGGAGCACCCCTTGATCGATCCGGTGCTCAATTCCCCCAAAACGGACATTAAAACCCCCTTCATCGGTCTCTTGGTATGTGGTGAAGAACTCGAGCACTAGCTCCCGATAAGACGGTGCCCGGAAAGACGCGAACAATCGGCCGTTCATTGCATCGATGAAATGGAGCAGTCGGGTGCTGAACCTGTCAAAGTCCCCGTTCGCCACCCACTCGTCCAAACGCTCGATATTGACGAAGCGCGGGGTAGCGAAATGTCGCAGAGATAGATTTTGAAAAAGCTCCCCCTCGTATGTGGAGTAGATGCGGAAGGGGGAACCGTAAACTCTGGCGATATTGGGGTTTTGGGGCTCATTGTAAATGTCGTCATCGGAGTGGCCGTCCATGGTAGAAGAGGAAATAGGGATGAAAGTAGACGGATTTGTAGTGGAGGGTTCCAAAAATGGAAAGGAATGAAGAATCAATGGAAAAACGAGAAAAATTTAAATCAAATGCTCACTGGGGCATTTCGTCGAACACTTGGTGGGCAAGATTTTTGATGAATAAATCAAACAAAAATGGCTCCCAAATCCTACCCAAAAAATCAACCAAGCAATAACCAAGTTCCCCAAGAGATCGTTTAAGCGAAGTACCTCGAATAATGGTTCGAAAATGGAGCGAAGAATCGAATTTTTCCCAAGGAGATTTCTGAATTGGAGAGGAAAAGAAAAATGAACTTCCCGCATAAATTCTCGCCGTCGATCGACACTCTCTTCACTCTTTTTTTTTATATATTTTTCTTTTTTTTTTTATTTTCTGCCTCTCTTTTTCTTGCTCGGTCGATTGATTTGGGGGGGGGGGGGGGGGCAAAGATCGACTGGCATTATATAGATCCGCAGGGCTCTGGGCAGTCCGGGCAGTCGATCGACTAGAAGGGCAGTCGATCGGTTGCCGACAGTCGATCGACTGCTCTTGTCAAAAACTTAAAAATTTCTGGAATCCAGTCGATTTCGCCGTGTCGGTCGATCGACTGGCTGTCGATCAGCAAGCGACCAGTCGATCGACTTCTCTTGCCAAAACCTTGAAAATTTCTGGAATCCTGTCGATTTGAACCTGTCCGTCGATTGGGCAGTCGATCGACTACATACCAGTCGACCGACTAGGTAACTAGTCGATCGACTGCATTCCAGCAGCCAACCTCCATTTTCGATCCTCTTTTCTCCAAAGACTCCAGGACTTGAACCTACACAAACCCAAAAACTCAAATTAACACTAATGAAGGTTAGATGTACACAAACTTAAAAGAAAAATAAGAAAGGGTTAGAAGGTCGTGGGTTGCCTCACACGAAGCGCATTTGGTTAACGTCGTTCGCTCGACGATCCTGGTTTGACGATCAAGATCCCGTCGGGGGCAAGTCACTCAGGTTCTCCTCCTCTACGATCACTTGCTCGAGAGCTTTTGTTTGCAACATGCCATGCCGGTAAGGTTTGACTCGGGCGCCATTCACTTGGAATCGCTCGTCCGTCTTTGGATCGATTAACGTTACGGCCCCAAATGGGGATATCTTCTCGATTTTGAAAGGCCCGCTCCATTTGGACATAAGTTTCCCGGGAAACATAGCAAGGCGAGTGTTATAAAGGAGTACTTGCATTCCCTCCTCCAACTCTTTTGGTACAAGCTTCTTATCGTGGAGCAGTTTCGTTTTTTCTTTGTACAAACGGGCACTATCAAACGCCTCGTTTTGTAATTCTTTGAGCTCCTCGAGTTGGAGTTTTCTCTCTTCGCCGGCTTGCTTCAAATCAAGGTTGCACGCTCGGATGGCCCACCACGCTCGATGCTCCATTTCCACCGGTAGATGGCACGACTTTCCATACACCAGACGATAGGGACTCATTCCAATAACCGTCTTATAGGCCGTACGGATGGCCCAAAAGGCATTGGTGAGCTTCGTTGACCGACCAGTCCTTCCGGTTTGGTTGCACAGTTTTCTCGAGAATGTTTTTGATTTGGCGATTACTTGTCTCGACTTGCCCGGCCGTTTGCGGATGGTAAGGGGTAGAAACCTTGTGCACAACTCCATTGTTTTTCAACACTCGCTCAAGTAGTTTGTTGTTGAAATGTTTGCCACCATCGCTGATTAGCACCCTCGGAACTCCGAATCGGCTGAATATGTTGTTCCGAACAAACTTTACTACTGTATCGCTATCATTTCTCCTTGCCGGGATTGATTCTATCCATTTAGATATGTACTCCACCGCGACCAATATGTATTACTCGTAAGACTTCAGGAAGGGACCCATGAAGTCGATCCCCCAGACATCGAAGATCTCCACGACCAAGTTATACGTCATTGGCATTTCATTCCGCTTTCCAATACTCCCCGTCCGTTGACATCGATCACACCTCTGACAATGCTCGTGAGCATCCTTGAAAAGAGTGGGCCAATAMAAACCCGATTGAAGAACTTTMTAGGRGGTCTTTTGGCCACCYAAATGCCCTCCGACTAGATGYTCATGMCAATGWMTCAATATCTCCTCTTTTTCCTCYTCCGGAATGCACRTTCTCAACATACCATCCTTCCCAGTTTTGAACATATAAGGGTCATCCCAATAATACCCTCGACATGTGGCAAGAAACCTCCTCCTCTCGTGATGAGACAGGTCCGGACGGAGCACCTCGCTAGCAAGGTAGTTAGCAATATCGGCATACCATGGTGTGACGGACACACCGAAGAGGTTCTCGTGAGCTTGGTTTTCTCCGATGAGTGGGGACTCTTTCTCTCCATTCCCGACCTCCAAATGAGAGAGGTGGTCGGCGACTACGTTCTCGCACCCTTTTCTATCCCTGATCTCTACGTCGAACTCTTGAAGTAAAAGGATCCACCGGATTAGCCTCGGCTTCACTTGAGGCTTGTTGAAAAGATGTCGTAGTGCCGCATGATCGCTATGTATAATCACCCTCGACCCAACGATATATGATCGAAACTTCTCGAGCAAGTAAACCACGGCAAGTAGCTTCTTTTCTGTGGTTGTGTAATTTTTTTGAGCGTCATTGAGCATAAGACTTGCGTAGTAGACGACCCGGAGGAGTTTGTCGACTCGTTGCCCCAGGACGGCCCCCACCGCTTCGTTCGATGCATCGCACATTATTTCGAATGGGAGAGACCAATCCGGAGCTATCACCACGGGAGCTGAGTTCAAACTTTTCTTCAATGAATCGAACGCCGCTAGACAAGTATCATCGAACACAAACGGAACGTCGGCGCTAAGCAAATGGCACAAGGGGCGGCTGAGCTTCGAGAAGTCCTTAATGAACCTCCGATAGAACCCCGCATGACCGAGGAAGCTTCGCACTCCCTTCACGTTGATCGGTGGGGGAAGTTTCTCAATCACGTCGATCTTTGCCTTGTCGACCTCGACTCCTTTAGACGACACCACATGCCCCAAAACTATCCCACTTCTCACCATGAAGTGGCTTTTCTCCCAACTCAAGGTAAGGTGGTTCTCCACACATCTCTCCAAAACACTTGACAAATGGTCAAGACACTCGTCGAAAGTAGAGCCGTAAATAGAAAAATCGTCCATGAAAACCTCCATATACTTGTCGAGCATGTCGGAGAAAATCGAGAGCATACACCATTGAAAGGTGGCCGGTGCATTGCACAAACCGAAAGGCATGCGTTGGAAAGCATACGTGCCAAAAGGGCACGTGAACGTCGTCTTGGATTGGTCTTCCGGCAAGATAGCGATTTGGTAGTATCCCGACAATCCATCGAGGAAACAATACAAATGATGCCCCGCGAGCTTGTCCAGCATTTGGTCAATGAACGGGAGTGGAAAGTGGTCCTTCTTGGTGGTGGCATTGAGCTTTCGGAAGTCTATACACATTCGCCATCCGGTGGTGACACGAGTCGTCACACGCTCGCCCCGTTCGTTCTCAATAATGGTTATTCCGCTCTTCTTTGGCACCATGTGGACTGGGCTCACCCATTCACTATCCCCGCCTGAGAATATTAAACCTTCGGCTACAAGTTTCAATATCTCACCCTTCACAACCTCCATCAAGTTCGGGCTCAGTCGTCGTTGGCACTCCCTTGATGGTTTCACTCCGTCTTGAAGGATGATTCGATGCATACAAGTGGAGGGGCTTATCCCCTTGATATCACCAAGGCTCCACCCTATTGCCTTCTTGTTCTTTTTCAAGACTTCCACCAATCGTGCCTCGTCTCTCGGGGAAAGCTCGGCGTAGATGATCACGGGTTTTGTCTCTCCACTTTCCAAGTAAACGTATTTGAGATGGCTCGGAAGGGTCTTGAGCTCCGGTTTTGGCATAAGGGCCGATTCTACGCTTGATATCTCAAATATTTCTAACTCTCCCTCCGATCGAAACGCTAGCCCCTCGTCGTCCTCAACATCCTCGTTCACAACCTCCCGAGCGGCTTCCTCAACTAGTTCTTGTATCGGGTCGATCATAGCACAATCGGCATGAAAGGAGGAAGGCGGAATGGCTCCCAAGTCGTGGATCGATAAATTCACTGTATCTCCCAGAATGAGGAAGATAACTTCCTATTTTTCACATCGATCAAAGTGTTTGTCGTGGCCATGAAGGGCCGCCCAAGTAAGATAGTATGTTCTCGGCCTTCGTTGCTCACCTCCCCGACGTCCAATATAACAAAATCCACAGGCACGATGAGGCTCCCCACTTGTACCAAAACATCTTCGACCACGCCCTTCGGGTATCGGACTGATCCGTTGGCCAGTTGCAAACACATTCTCGTCTCCTTGAGGTCGCCCAACTCCAACTGTTTAAAGATAGAGTAGGGCATCAAGTTGATTCCCGCGCAGAGGTCTAGCATCCCTCGTGTCTCCTTTCCATTTCCGAGAGTATTTTTGATACAAAAACTCCCCGAATCACCTTCTTTGTGTGGGAGAGAATCGCTATAGGCTATGCTTGCCGCGTTCGATATGCATATCTTTTCATTCTCCTCGAATCAGTGTTTCTTAGATGTTAGTTCCTTGAAGAACTTCGTGTAAGCGGGAATATTTCGGATTATGTGGAGCAAAGGAAGGTGTATGTTGACCTTCGGCAACTACTTGTACAGCTCAAGGAACTGAGCGTCTTGCTTCGTAGGGTGGACGCGGCTTGGGTATGGAATCGGAGGTCGGTACGATGCGGCTGACTTATGTAACCCCCCGTCAGCCTGGGACCCCTTCGCCTCACCACTAGAGAGTGATGTGGGAGAGCTAGGAGCGGCTACGGGTTCGTTCGAATCTGGAATAACACGATCTTCTTGAACACTTGTTGAAGGTCCGTCGTCGGGTAGGGCGACCTTGTTGTCTACCACCTTGCCACTTCGGAGAATGGTCACGGCTTGAGCTTGGTCCGGTTGACTTGGTAGCTTGTCCTTGTCCCATGCTCGTTTTAGTTCATTGACATCCGTAGCCACTTGCCCCATTTGCGTCTCCAAACTCAAGAGTCGTTTGCTTAGCTCAGTTAAGACGGACTCGAGGTTCGATTGTCGTGGTTTCGGATTGTCTTGGGGAGCCGGGACCGGTGCTTGATGAGGCGGAAAAGGTGGTCGAGCGGCATATGGGACTTGGGGGTGCGTTTGTTGAGCTTGTTGTGCCATCGGGGGTCCGGGTGGAGTTTGAGTATTCGTTGGTTCCTTCCATCTAAAATTAGGGTAGTTCCTCCAACCGGGATTGTATAATGGGGCATAAGGATCGTTGTTGCGTGGAAAACCTCCCCGAGTTGCTTGGTATCCTTGGACCGCGTATGCTTGCTCATCGAACTCGTTTGTTTGCCCGTAGTTAATCGGGCACGCACTAGCTCTATGCCCCGGCATTCTGCACGTAGTGTACGTCTCTATCGAGCTCGGGTATTGCTTGGTGAGAGAGGCTATTTGATTTTCTAGCTCGGCGATCTTGCGAGCCCACTCGGGCTCGGCACTTGTCGAAACCTCTTTTACGTGCTCCTTTC
>BMAC01000185.1:420078-431172 GCA_014905375.1 Phtheirospermum japonicum
AAGTAGGCGTCTGCAGTGAGGGAGGTGCGAATGACGCTGAGTAGTTTCTTATCCTTTTTGCGCCACTCAAGAAACGCCGGATTCGGGGAAGAAAGTACTGGAGGCAGAAGTGATCGTGGAAAGAGGGCGGCTTCCACGGATCCATCAAGAAAACCAGATAGATCGAAAACATTCAGCCATATCGACGGACTTGATCACGCCAAATCAGAAAAGTGGAAGCCTCTAGTTTGGTGGGTACCATATTGATCATGGTAGCGACGTGTAGAGGGTCAGAGGTTTGGGCGGCCATGGTGGAGAGAAGACGGAGAATAAATCGGATCAGAAAGATGAGGGGACGCGAACCTGGAGGACGGTTAGCGGGAAGAAGAAAACGTCTGGAGGGGATGAGTCCAGACACAACTTGCCGGAGGGGACCGTCCGGAGAGGAGAGAGTAAATCGCAGCGGGAGGAAGCGACGGAAAAAAAAAAAAAGAAAACTAGGGATTAGGATCGTTTTCTGCTGATACCATGTAAGTGTGATTAGAAAATCACTCTTGAATTGGTGATTGGCAGAATTCCTATTAATAAGAAGCGTAATTACAATACAACAACTTCCCACAATTAAGGGAAGATAAATAAGGGAAAAACTAATCTAGGAAAGTTGAGTATACAGAGATTTACACAATCACCAATTAATCACCAATTAAATAAATTACTTATCATTAGGGACGCTATTAGTCACCATTGAATAACATATTATGACAAATTTTTATGCGTGGAAAAAAAATCATCATTAAACATGTGATTTACTGTAGTGAAATTTGTTTGTCGGTTGAAATAACCGTTGACTTAGTTTGGAAGGAGCCAAGAAAAATGGTTTTATGTTCTGACTTGTAGAGTTGCTCCTATAACGTACGAACTTGCAAGAGCTATCTTGTCTGGGATAGTCATTTATGAATCTGCATGCTGGAATCTTATATGTCATTAATTGATTTTGGACGATTCTTATTCAGAAGGCATATTGACGTTATTGATTGTTCATCTCATAGAAGTGTCCGAAGGCATTCTCAGCTTTGTCCTTTCGGTCACCTGCTTTGAGTTTGTATTCTGGTTTTGAACATTTTTCTGACAGTTTACTCTTTTAGATGATCTTTTGTGTTTTATGCACTCTTCTGACAGTGCTTCTGGATAACATGTACACTGCTGATAAAGTTCCCCCTATTTTGGTTTGCCTCTTCTATATATTGAGAATAGAAGAATGCAGTGAAGAAAATAGGAAAAAAAAAGAAAAAAGAAAAAGAAGAAGTAATCTTTTATTGTGGAAAAGAATGGGTCGGGTCACGTGAGCGGGTCTTTGTTGATCCACCAAGTAGACTAGGTTAAAAATGGATCACTCGTAAAAGTGCATGTTTCGGTGACCAGTACCGAGTCCACAAATATTGGTCAAGATCCATCTTCAATCGTCGTTTTTAGAGAAGAAAAATTATCTATTTATTTGAAATATTAATAGTTGATTTAATATATTTTATCATATATTGTGATATTCAAATTTTCTATTTTATTTATTTTTTACTATTATATATATGACGGTCTCCCTGATAAGGTTTGGCTAAGGTTTCAACTCTTCCAAGTGCAACCCAGCACAGGAGTTCGATCCCACTCCACCCTTACGAAATTGTATCCCATCGGAATGCAATTTACATACTAGAATTGAGTCCATGATTCAGTACCGTAGATAAATATATGTAAAAAAAGAGCTGTCAATATACAAGAATATGAAGATAAATAAATGATTAATATCACTCTAATGAAAAGAATCTTAAAAAAAATGCAATTTGAAATTAATATTAGTCATTCATTTTTATATTTACTACTCATATATTGTATATTTACCATTCGTTCATGTCTCTTTTGTAATAGTGAATTATGGATTGGTGGATAAGCTAACAAGTAGGGCAAAACCTGAATTCTTGATATATCAATTAGATCGAGAGAAATGGGGTTTACTAAATAAATATTATATCTTTTATTCAAAATTGAGAAAATAATATAAAAAAAAATATTGAAAAAATAGGTCGGGATGCTCACATTCTAGAAGGTAGAAATAAAAACCGTTCTAAAATGTGAGCGGGACGCCATTCCCAATGGCATCCCGAACCTTAGAGTACATTGTAGATGGTATAAATAAAAAACCGTTCTAGAATGTGGGGACTGAAATGAAAAAATAATTGACATTTTCACAAAATTAATAATTTTTTCATTTACAAATAAAATCAATTTAATTAGACAATTAACATCTAAACAAGAAACGAGTAAATTCAAATTTTCACTTAATTAATAATTTACAAAATAAATAAATTAAGACTTTTTTCACATAATTAATAATTTCATATAAGTTTAATTTTTCACATAATTAAGAATTTTACACAAGATAAATTAATTGATATATTAAAAAATTTAATTTATCACATAATTAATAATTTCATCACAAATCAATAAATTTAAATTTCACAATAAATAAAATTAACAAAAACATTTCACAAACATATAAATTATTAATTATGTGATAAATTAAATTTGTTAATATGTCAATTGACTTATTTTGTGTAAAATTCTTAATTATGTGAAAAATTAAATTTATATGAAATTATTAATTATGTGAAAAAAGTCTTAATTTATTTATTTTGTGAGAAATTATTAATTAAGTAAAAAATCGAATTTATTCGTTTCTTGTTTAGTTTTTAATTATTTAATAAAATTGATTTTATTTGTAAATGAGAAAATTATTAATTTTGTGAAAATATCAAAAAAAAATTCATTTCAGCCCCCATTTTCTAGAATGGTTCTTTATTTATATCATCTAGAATTTACTCTAGGTTCGAGATGCCGGATTTACCGTGAGCAATTAATTAATTCAATTTTATCTTTTTCCCCTTCCATTGGAATTTATATATTGATAATCAAAATAGACAAAAACAGCCTCGGCTCACAAAAAGCAAATTCCGGAGATGTAACCTAGACATTGCTTGTTTCCTATCTATTTCCTCGTAACAACAGCCCTTTGTTTTGTCAACTTTTACAAAGTAACGAAATGGGAGGGGCCAAAAAGTACACCGAGGGGGGACCATCAATATCCAAATAAATATAGGAATTTTTTTTTTTTTGCCTTTAATGTACGCAGGTTTTTTGACTTTGCACCCTAAATTATTTTTTGTTCCACTTTATCCCTTGATATACAATATATTTCGACGTTGCCTCCCAAACTTTAGGGATAGTTTTTTTGCCCCCCAAAGTATGCATTTTTTTCACTTTGCCCCCCAAAATATTTTTTGTTCCACTTTGCCTCTTGATGTACAATAATTTTCGACGTTGCTCCCCAAACTTTATTTTCGGCGGAATATTCCTTCTAGATTCCATCGACGGGCAGATGGGGGGCAAAGTGAAAGAATCTTATACTTTGGGGGGTAAAGTGCAAAAAATCTTATAATTTGGGGGGCAAATTAAAATAACATAAATATTAAATTTTTGTTTTAAGATTTTATGTTTGAATAATATATATAATTTTTATCTTATACTCACACACACAAAGTTGTCAATACAATTCCAATTTAAAAAAAACCCATTAATTTTCAATTAATATTTATAATTTTCTAAATATAAATATTGTCAATACATCTTTTATATTATTAAATATGAAACACATGACTAAGTATTATATAAATTATTAGGCTAAGTAACATAATAATATATTATTATGTATTATGATTTAACAAAATAAAATAAAGGTGTATTTCGTATATGCATTATAATATTATGATAAGAAAAATAAAATTATCATTCGATATTATTATTTGTATAAAAAGTGTGATTAAATACTATATTAATCATGAGTACATTATTATATAAGATTATAATTATTGAATGATTAATATAAATAAAATTTTGATATATGACAAGAGAAGTCCTCCCCAAGCCAGAGTTTTCTTCTTCCACCACAATTTCATAAATACCGTGACAGACTTAGAATTAGAATTTCTCTTATATGCTAAGTTCCCATATATGATAAATCTCTCATTAAATTACCAGAATCGGCCTAGGCCTGTTATTCTTTCCATATAGTCCGCTGAAATCCCATGTGAGCCCTTTTGGGCCTGCTACTTATAAAGCCTATGACCGAGCTATCAGACAGCGTGCAACTAATACAATCATAAGAGGCTGCGACCCTATATTAGAACTCATACTCATAATCCAAGTCGCTACCTTTCAAACCAGCTCGCTCACCTCCCAGAAGAAACCAACCAGCTCGCTCACGACCCAGAAGAAATACCCCTTCCAGGAAATGAGGTCGCTTACCATAAATAACCACATATATCACGTATGAATTTTTAGTGCCGTATCATCTAGTTCCCCATGTTCTACCTTATTGAGGTACGAAATCAGGTAGGACATGTAAAATAGAGCGTTAAAAGATCACAACCATAAAAAACATAGCATAATTAAATCACCCTGTTCAGCTTAGCAAACCATATTATAGAATACCCCAACTCGTCATACAAAGCTTTAATAACAATCATCCCATAAAAAGTTGCCAGATAAAACCACGACCTCCAAAAGATCAGCTCACTGAGCCCGCTCATCCTCAAGAAGAACGCTCCTCTTGAAAGAAGAGACCAGTGAGTCCCCATGCCGAATTCCCAAACTCCATTCTTGACGACCTGAAACCATAAAACCTTCCTCCGCATCCTGAAGTTATAACCGGGCACAATAATACAAGAAAACACAATCATATGCTTTTGAAAAGTCAAAACACCATAAGCCATTTACTCGACCTAAAACAGGTTAGCCCAAAAGTCATCTCATACCAGAAACCATAACCATGTGAAATTAATTAAGCATTGTTCCATAACCATTAATACCAAGGAGCCTTTGCTAACCATAAAAGCACAGAAACCCATAAACCCATAAACCATAAACACATCATCGACCTAAAATAGGTCGGCCAGTAAACCATCACCCACAAATCATCACTAACCTAATAAAAGCGTCAGCCCATTCCATATAAGCCATCACCAACCTAACAAAAGTGTTAACTTATAACACACTCATAAAATATACGCCGAATCAAGCAAAAACCATATCAAAACCACTCATTACCCAGAAAAACCATTCAGTCCCCCAAGTTAATTCAACCAAGTAGTTCAAACATGTTAAAGAAAATGCCAAATAAACATGTTTTACACATAGGTCGCAAGATCAATCAAACAGAATAACAAGCACCGAGTCTACCTAGAACATGTAAATCAAACATGCTCGAATCAAAAACCATAAAAACCCAGCAAATTATAAGCTATATAAAACTAGCCAAGAGAATATGAACCTAACTCACATAAAGGAATATATAAATCAAATATGTTCTAAGGCACACAAAATTATAAAATATGGGAAAAAATACGTAAGTCAAACATATCCTTCTCATAAGCGACCTCAAGTATGTAAGTCAAACATACTTTAAGTCGAAAAGTAACCATCCGCCCTGGAGGGTAATAAAAATAACCATCTGCCCCGAAGGGTAATAAAACAACCATCCGCCCCAAAGGCTAATAAAATAACCATCCGCCCCAAAGGGTAATAAAACAACCATCCGCCCCATACCAGCATCGGTTCATAAATCAATCATTCCGCCCCGAAGGGTAAAATGCACACAGCCCGCCCCGAAGGGTAAAACACACAATCCGCCCCGCAGGGTAAAACAAATCACCGCCCCAAAGGGTAAAACACCATAACCGCCCCGAAGGGTAAAACACCACCAGCCCGCCATCTAGGCGTAATATCTCTTTAAATGACACACATTCCAGCTCCTAGGCAGAACTTTTTCTTCTGCATCTTCGAGTATATATGCTCCTCCTCGTAACACTTTCAGCACTTTGAATGGCCCAACCCAATTTGGCTCCAGTTTCCTAGTCATACGCAATGCATCAGCCCGCCTCCATACCAAATCACCAACCTGAAAACAGCGATGCTTGACCCGTTTGTTAAAAGCAGCCTATATCCTTTGTTTATAATGTTCAACCCGAGCCGCAGCCTTATCTTGTATCTCATTAATCATTTCAATTGCTCCCCGAGCTAGCCTTTCATTTTCCTTCACATTAAAAGCTATCAAGCGCTGCGATCCACCTACTATCTCCGCTGGAATAACCGCTTCCATCCCATAAACCAAACTAAATGGCGACTCCCCCGTAGAAGTTCGGGGAGTTGTTCGACAAGCCCACAAGACCGATGCGAGCTCTTCTTCCCAAAGCCTGCCTGCCTTTTCCAACCATAACTTAAGACCCTGCACAATGATACGGTTAGTAACCTCAACCTGCCCATTAGTTTGGGGATGCACCACAGAAGCAAATCGTTGCTTCATCCCCATCTCCTTGCACCAATCTCGAGTTTTCTGCCCGTTAAACTGGGTTCCATTGTCAAATACTAACACCCGTGGCACACCAAACCTGCAAAATATATTATTAAAGATAAATACCATCATATGCTGCTTACTTATACCAGTGACCGCTTCGTCCTCCACCCACTTTGTGAAATAATCAACTGCCACCACCAGATATTCTTTATTGCCTGAGTCCTTTGGAAAAGGTCCCAAAATATCAATCCCCCATTGTGCAAACGGGCACGGCAAGCTCATAATCATCATCTCCTCGGCCGGTATATGAATAACCGGAGCATGCATCTGGCACTTCTTACACGTTCTCACAAGGTCGCTAGCCATACCTTTCATTCCTGGCCAAAAGAAGCCAGCTCGCAATGTTATACCAACCAACGCTTTTCCCTTCACATGATCGCCACAATACCCTTCATGTATCTCTTTCAGCACTTCCAACCCCCGCTCCTTAGCCAAACATTTCAAAAAGGGTCCAAAGCGCGACCTCTTGTACAATTCCTCGTTTATCACATAAAAATGAACCGCTGTCTTAGTCTTCTTTGTTGTCAATCTTTCTGCGCTCTCCTTTGCCTTAACAAGAATATCCCAGATAGGTGTTCGCCAATAATTCTTAACTTCAAGCTCCATAATCTCCTTCCCTTTCTCCACTTTGATATGATCCAATTCCATTAGTGTGATTTTTCGAGTATCACAAGTCCCCAGTGAACCTGCTATTCTAGCGAGCTGATCCGCCCGAGTGTTTTCAGCTCGCGGTAAGTGCTCCAGTTTGAACTCCTCAAAGTGTGCTACCTCCTCTCGTAACTTATTCAAGTATATCGCCATGCGCTCCTCCTTAGCCTCAAAAGAACCATCGAACTGACGAGCGATCAACTGGGAATCCATGTACGCCCATACCTTTCTTGCTCCCAAATCGCTCGCCATTTTTACACCCTGCAACACAGCCTCATACTCAGCCTCATTATTAGATGCTTTATACCCCAATTTAATCGCGAACTTCAAATTTTCTCCTTCCGGACCGGTTAACACAATACCCAGTCCTGCTCCTGATACCATAGTCGAGCCATCGGTATATAATGTCTATTCCTTCACCTCGTCACTCGAATCAGATGGACGTACTATCTCCTGCAAAAACTTTGCCAACACTTGCGCCTTGATAGATAATCTTGGTTCGCACACCACATCGTACTCGCTTAACTCCACAGCCCACTTCACCAACCTTCCGGATACATTTGGGTTACTTAGGACCTGCTTGAGGGCTAAATTAGTATGCACCTTCACCCTGTGACTCAAAAGTATGGCCGTAGTTTCCTTGTTGTGCAAATCAACGCGAAACCCCCTTTCTCCAGCTCGGAATAACTCAGCTCAGCACCCCGCAACATCCTGCTGATATAGTAAATAGGCTTTTGCGTGCCTGCATCTTCTCTGATCAGCACCGAGCTTACTGCGACCTCCTCAACTAATATATATAAGATCAGGTCTTCCCCCGGTATCGGCTTAGTCAACAGTGGTATTTCAGCCAAATACTTCTTCAATTCCTCAAATGCCCTAAAAACGAGACACCTCTCTCTGCCGACCTAGAAATGAAACGGCTAAGACCCGCAATGCGACCTATAAGTACCTACACATCCCGTACCGTTCGAGGGTGTGGCATCTCCAAAACAGCTCGCACCTTTTCTGGATTAACTTCAATCCCCCTTTCTGTCATCATGTATCCCAAAAAGTTTCCAGACCGCACACCAAATGCACATTTCTTCGGGTTAAGCTTCATCCCGTACTGCCTTAGTATATAATAAATGTTTTCCTAAAATCCTCCACATGGGACTCTTCTTTCTTGCTTTTGACCAACATATCATCAACGTAGAATTCCATAGTGTACTCCAACAAGTCCTTGAACACTCGATCCACCAGTCTCTGGTAGGTCGCCCCAGCGTTCTTCAGACCAAAGGGCATGGATACGAAACAATATGTCCCCGTAGAAGTAACAAAGCTCACCGTGGGCTGATCCTCCTCTGCAAGAGGTATTTGGTGATACCCCTGTGAAGCATCCATCATACTCAACAGCTCGAACCCCGAGGTTGAATCCACTAATTGATCAACTCGCGGCAAAGGATAATGATCTTTTGGGCAGGCTTTATTCAAATTGCGAAAACCCACACACATCCTCCACTTTTGTCCCGGCTTCGGCACCATCACAACATTAGATAAATACTCAGGATATTGGATTTCTCGAATATGTCCAGCCTTTAACAACTTCTGCACCTCCTCCTCGATTACCTTATCCAACTCAGGCCCAAAATGCCTCCTCTACTATTTGACTGACCTCGCCTCCGGGTCTGCATTTAAATGATGTGGTGCAACCTCAGGAGATACTCCTGTCAATTCTCCATCCCCAAAAGCGAACACATCCCGAAATTCTCTCAATAACTCCACTAGCTCGTCCCTCAACGTATCAGCCATTAAGGTCCCCACCCTCGTAGTATACTCTGGATGACCTTCCTCTAATTAGATCTTGTTAGAGGGGTTTTCGTGGTGTTGAAATATATTAACAGGTTCATGGCTTGGTATTATCAGAATTTGATTCAATTGAAGGGTTCAATGTGTTTCAAGCTTGGAAAAGTGAAGGAAAATAAAAATAAAGCAATTAAACTAACTAAACTAAGTTAGAAATTGAAATAGCATGTTGGTCGGATGCCTCGGTCGTGTGCCTTAATTGAAATTGCAAAGCAATAATGAAAATAAGCAAAAACAATCATTGTTTCACCAAGTACAAGCATGCATGCACAAGGTACAACTATGCATAAAATCCTAAATAATGCAAATTAACATAAATTGAAAGCATGAATGGAAAGAGCAAGAAAATTTAACGTGAAAGTTTAAAGCTTTAAGGAAAATAACAAGCAACAAAGAGTAGATCTAAGATTTAACCTAAAACTATGCATGAAAATTAAATTGCAAATAAAGCACAAGAACAACTCAAAGTCAAGACGATCTAAGACTCGATCTATGATCTAGATGTGTCACTCATCTAGATCCCATATCCAATTCTTAAGATCCAACAAGAAATCAAGGTGCTAAGGCAAAAAGAATAATATGAAGAACAAAGCATGGAAATGAAAAACAAGCATGGAAATAAAGCATAAAACATGAGATTAAAAGGAAACTTACTTGAATTAAGAAATGAAACAAAGCTTGAATGTAATTGCATCAAAAGTAACAATCCAAAGGAGTATTTGGATTCTTCTTAGGCTTACAAACCCAAGGCCAAGCATGAAAGTAAATCTAAATCTAGAAAAGAAATTACATCAAAGTTTGAAATTGAATCTAAAACCTAAGAAAAGAGAATTATCCAATAGCTTGAGAGTAATTTTGATCCCCAAACCCAAGTTAGGGTTGGGAAGGGAGTTCTTTTTTCAATGGTGCAAAGTGTGGGCTTCATATAGTTGTTTGTAGGGGCAAAAACATCAAAAACACCAAAATTCCCGCAGGCCTTAGCGTTGCAGTCGATCGACTGCAGGGGGTGTCGATCGACTGCCTGTCGATTGATTGCTCTGCTCGCAAAGATGTTGGCTACTGCCCTGCAGTCGATTTTGAGCTCCTTCAGTCGATCCGTGTCCAGTCGATCGACCACAAGTCGATTTGGTACTTTTCAGTCGATTCTGGATGCTTTCGGCTCGAATTTCTCGTTTTCTGGTCCAAAACGTCCGCCGAGTGAATATAATCCTTTTAGGCACCTACAAAACAAGAATTCAAACTTAAAAACCCAAAAATAGCACAAACACCTCACACTTCGTACATTTTAAGTCAAAAAGCAAATAAACAAGAAAATGACCTAAGAACTAGAAATAACGACACAAAACGACTAAAAAGAATGCTAAACCCTAACTAGAAATACTAGGAAAAACACAACAATTACATGCAAAATAACTACCCCACACTTATTTGTTTTTTCGTCCTCGAACAATGACTCAACTAAGAGCAATAACTAGATTATCGATTAACGCTACAAAGATTTATAGCTAATTATTGTATCTAAAAGCATGAATTTAAGAAACTATCACTAAGCAATTGAATCATACGAATCTAAGAACGAATAATTAAACATAAATCGACTTGCATAAATAAACTAAATTAATCCAGTACCCAATATTCAAGCATGAAACAATTAAACTAATTAAAACTAGAATTAACTAAGAAATTATCTAAACAATTAACTACGAAATTATCTAAGAGTTCAGAATACTTATTGAAACTAAGGAAAGCAATGAAAAGCTCTAGCTATTCCGGAGTTTGAACGTTGATCTTAGGCGAAGAATGAATCCCGAACACGAATTCGATGTCTTGGAAGCGTTGTTCTTCGATCCTTGATCTCCGTCTTCAAATCTCGTTATAGGATGTGGGATTATTGTTATTGTAAGCTAAGATACCCTAAGGGTCGTGTGTCTTATTTAAAAAACCCGAAATATGAAGGGTTTATATAGATTTTGCATGACTTGGCGCATAAGAAACCCTAAAATCCGAATTCTGGGCCGTCGCGTCGACGGTGCGTCGACGTAGCGTCGACTGACGCGCGCTGGTGCTCGGCGGGACTCGGAAGACTTGGTCGGCAGCGCTCGGCAGGTCTGGTCAGCAGGTGTGCGCGTCGGCTGGCAGGTGCGTCGACGGGGTGCGTCGACATC